>JANRGW010027993.1:0-18155 GCA_024733675.1 Psilopsiagon aymara
TCTCTTCTCCAGGCTGAACAGCCCCAACTTTCTCATCCTATCTTCATACGTGAGGTGCTCCAGTCCCATGATCATCCTCTCGGCCTCCTCTGGACTTGTTCCAACAGTTCCATGTCCTTTTTATGTGGAGGACACCAGAACTGCACACAGTACTCGAAGTGAGGTCTCAGGAGAGCAGAGTAGAGGGGCAGGATCACCTCCCTTGAACTGCTGGTCACGCTCCTTTTGCAGCAGCCCAGGATGTGGTTGGCTTTCTGGGCTGCAAGAGCACACTGCTGGCTCATAATCATTTTCTCATCAACCAACACCCCCAAGTCCTTCTCCACAGGGCTGCTCTGAATCTCTTCTCTGCCCAACCTGTGTATGTGCCTGGAATTGCTTTGGCACTGCCTGTGGCTACTACTGTGGCTGAAAACAGCCACTTGATGAATTCTGAATACTTGTGTCTCCTTTCAGATGTTTAGATTTCTATTTAGCTTCCTTCAGTACATGCAGCATCTTTTGTAGTTAATATTAAAACCCTGGCCTGTGTGCTGGGACAGCTCTGCATTTCCCTCTGCGTGATCCAGCCACTACTGAGCACCTCAGGAGCAATTCCTTGGTTTACTGTTGATGCATATGCTGAGCAATTGGAAAACCTCCAGTCAGCACCAGCTCTTCAAATGGGCAGAGGAAGTCTGTTCATTTTCTTGCATGACTGCCACCTACACAGCAGAGCACCAAAGGCCCTGCGTGGTTCAGTGGTTCGCTGAACGCGCTTTATTGTTCTGGACAAGCCCAGAGCAAATTCTGGTGCAAATCCAAACTGTATTACTTTTTGCTACCTTCCTCCTCTCTCCGGAAGCATCAGCTGCTAACAAGGCAGACCAAGGAAGGCCCTTTGCATGAATAGCAGTTGCTTCACGCTCCTAATATTGCTTCAGTATCAATACCTTTGCAGTGCTCTCCTATCATGTGGGCATTTCCTTTCCTTCATTGCCATTACTACAGATTTTCACACAAAACCGAAGTTTTAATGACTTTGAAACAAAGCTTCTTTATGAAAAGACCTGGGAGGTACATCAGCTTATTTTAAGTATTTTCTACCGTAGCTAAGGTTGCCAAAGGACTTTAGGTTTCTGCTAGTAAGTTCCTGGCAGCTTCTAAACTCAGTGTCATCTGTAAACTGGAGGTCCCCAAAATTGCTAAGCTTAAAGAGATTTTCATAGCAACTCACCAAAATTGAAAGGGAAAATGGTAAAAAAAGGAGAAATAAAAGCCATACAGACAAAACAATGCCTGAGAAGGGAACATGTATGCACTTAAATACTAAGATTTTCAAAGGCAGTCAGAGAAATTACACTGCATCTCCTAATTGCATTGGGAATGTCAACTCCACACCGGCCACTCTGAAGTTCAGCTGTAATTTTGCTGTTAAATCTCTCCAGCTGATGCCTCGAAATTATGCCACCTGTCAGCACTTTAAAACCTTCATCTCCAGTGCATGGTGACTCACACATCTCTCTGCAGGCATTGGTGGACTTATTAGCCTCCTCCAGAACTATTATTTTCTGACTCACTTAATGAAATGTGGGTTTCTGTATTCCAATATCTACAGCAATTCCCTACTTAACTCTGAGTTACCTGCATTTTTTAGTATTTATAAATAACGACTTGCATTTACAATTCATACATTTGCAGATCTCAAAGCACTTTGCAAAAGGTATTTTCCCAACTTGCTTCTCAAAAGAGAAAGTATGAACAATCTCAATTACTCATTTACTAAAATGCAACAAATTTTAGCCCTTCACAATGGCATGATGTACTCTGACCAGATGGTATTGTTATCCTAACAATACTAAATGTGATAATAAAACAGGCAATAACAACAACCATTTCATGTGTTGAAGCAGCAAGAAAAAGAACTGCAACTTGCACTCTAAAGATGCTGCAAAATCAACAGGCTCATCATGCAGGGAAGAAGCTCTAGAGCCACTTCACAGTGAAGCAATAAAGCAGGCAAAGAGATTACAAGAACTGAAGTTAATCTAGTACTTTGCATCAAGTCTTTTGCAGCAGTATGCATTAATACCATGCTCCAATAAGCATAGCAATAGATGGAAAGATCTAATAGCATCTCCGGATCCTAAATAATACATAGGAGGCTTCATAAGGGGGGAAGCTTTTCCACTGCTGTGGATCGGATACTTTTCACAAGTGCTAAACATAATTGCCTTCCATCAGAATTAAAGGAAGAATAAACCAGACTAAAATACAGCATGTTTACGTTGAGTATTTTGGCTTCAATAACATTTGGAGTTTTTCAGAAGATATGGAATGAATTTCATTTTGCCATCATTTGACTAAATCTTACCCTAAGTTTGCTTAATTATAGAGACACTAGAAAAGAGATGAGATCATAAATCCCACACAGTGCTGGGAAGCTACGCTAGGTAAAATTCAGCTAATAGAAAAGAGGTGTCTCCTGGGAGATTCAGCACAGATACACCATAGAAACAATGATAAAAAATCACAACTGTATTAATTATGTGCAATACTTACTGGCTTGTCTTTTCCAATATATTTACTCTGAACATTTGTACGTACTTTATTATTCATTTCTCAAAACCCCAACACACAGAGCCTCCCAATATCTCTTTTCACCAAATTCCTAGTAGCTTCAGAAGACAGAGAGAGCAGAAAACAGCATTCTTGTCCTTACAGGGAGCCACAGCCCAGCAGAACCTAGCAACTCTTCAGCACTTCACTGGAAACCTGTGACAAACACAACGCAAACCAGATGCCCCCTCCTGTCATCCCAGCTCACTATCGCTGTTTTCTTATAAATGACTCAGATAATAACTTTTTAATTAAATAGGCTTGAGTTTCAAATAAAGATGATGATGTTCACAGGTTTTCTTTAAGCATGTATCTATTCATACCAGTGTATCTGAGACCTTTAAGTCACTCAATAGACCAATCACAAGCCCAATAAAAAGCAGAGACAGCATACAGGTGATCAAATTAAGACCCACTGGACCTTAAAACTTCCCCTGCAATTCTGACTATCTATTTAGCCATTTGCTTTGTGTATTTTTAAGACAGTGACAAGGAGAAAGGTTCAAAATATTCTCCACAGATGGTTTAGAAAAATTGTAAATGGAACCCCAGAATGAAGCTTTTATGACTGGGCTACTCTGATAAATCAAACTACTGTCTGTCCCAGGTAATGTAAATCACAAAGTGCAGTTTTGATGTGACAAACACATTGATCCTTGCTGATAGTTGCTTTGCATCGTTGATTTGAAACACACATCAAGCCAGGCTTGTAGGAAAATTCTCTTAGCCACAGATAAACTTCTCAATTGACTTGAGTCAAGTTCTGTTGCAAAATGCAAACCCTGAAATTTTCTTCCAGATTGTTTTTTAATTAACACCTTGCTCAGAGCTAATTCACAGTCTTTAAAATAAGCCAGTGAGACACTTTGATCTCTTTTCTTCTACATCATTATTCTTGGTTGACAGGGAAAGCTTCCTCTGGTCTTGCTGCTTAAATACTTGCGGTACATGTTAAACAATAGCTGGGTTATATCTTTCCCTCATTATTTGTGGTGTAACACAGCATCTCACCTTTTTATGTAGTGTATAATTTGTTCCAAATAGCAGCTACTCTGACTACATTGCAGTCCTACTCAAGTGACATGACTGTGTTGTTCAAGTGAGTGAAGTCCTGCATCATTCTGACATATCTGTTAACAAGGACTTGGAGTGTTCATTCATGTAATCATGCATTTATTGTTATGCTCCAGTCTTTTTTCAGTGCTCACACTTAGTACTGCATGTACTCCCACTGATCAAAAAGCCAACATGGCAATCTAACTAAAAGCAACTAGCTTTGCAGACCCTTTCTTAGTGGAATGCATATGGTAATTGTCTGCCTCTGAACCATGAGAAGCAGCCATGCAAAAACCTATCCTGGAACAGACTTCTGAAGGCCCAGGAATTGCTTTGCAGTACTTCATGTGCGACATGGCATATGGTTAAAGGAAATGACTGTGTGCTTCCAGTATACTTCAATATACTGTGATCAACAGTGGAAACCAAGTCCTGAGGTCAGCCTGATTCTTTTGCACAGCTTGTGCCAGTGACTCCTTTAAGTTGCAACCTAATGCCTTCTCACTGAACTAGCCTGAAGTTAAAGCTTGCTCACGTTATGCAAAGGCTACAAACGGACCTTAAGCCTTTTGGGAATACACCAGATTATCAAAAATCAAAACTTCACAATCTATTCAAAACAGCACTTTTATCTGGCAGTTTGGTTTTTGCTTTTATTCTTTAGGGTACCATACACCTGATATTTTGTATAACTAGAAAAATATCTTTCAAATAAACCAAACTAAGTAAAAGATATTTTTTTCCAGTAATTTTTGTTTGCTGAATAGAGATATGATATGTTGAAAGTATAGGTAAGTAGCCTAAAATCTTGGTTCTGTTCTTTGAGACACAAGGTAGCAGAACAATTGACATTTCCTACTGATTATACACCAGATACTCCACAGAGAGAAAAATAAGAGTAATGAGATGGAAAACTGAACTGAGTGTTTCACTAGCACTGCTGTTGTCTGAATGTTGATCAATAAAGCAATAAATAAGCTGCCAAGTTAGGCATATCTTAGCTGTGGATTTTGGACGTAATTCTCTAGAGCACTTTTAGGGAGAGAAAGAGGTTGATTTCCATTGAATCTGTATTCAAATTTAAGCTTTAGAAACGAAATATAAATCTTCAGTTAACACTGAAGGAACCCTCTCCTTCCACTTCAAAAGAATAAAAATGTTTTTCTGCTACAATGTTCAGAAATCTAAATTTCTTTAAAAGCTTATATCCAAGTCCTTCAGACTTTTCTGTCAATGACTCTGGGCAAGATGTGCGTAAAAAAAGCAAAGCATCAAAAATTACAAATTATATACTTCAAAATGAAATGAACTTTCAAACATAACAAATAAAATAGATACATAGCTCTAAGATGTCTACCAAGAATGTCCTCCATCCTTGCAGGTTTTCAAGACTTTGGTAGGAAAATCATGGCTGACCTTGTAGTCCCTGCTTTGAGTAGGAGGTTGGATCAGAGACCTTCAGAGCTTCCTTACAATCAACACTTCCCTGATGCTGTATGAGTTTCAAAACAAAACAAAACAAATTTTTACTCCTTTCATTATTATATTTTCTTATTCTCTTCATCTATATGGTTAAAAAAAAAATAAGAAAAAAACATGTCTATTTTCAGACGGAACATTATTGAAAACAGTCAATTGAGGAATGGACAGCTGGAAGACTGCAGTAGAAACCAATAATAAGAACTAAACATAAAAAGATAAAATATTTACAATCAAAACCAAACATAAAAGCTAAAAAATGAGAAAGGCATTAAAGATATTATAATAAATATGCTAAAAATTACATAATGGAAGCAAAAGTAAGGCCAGTCTGTGCTATATGAAGAGAACAGCACAGCCTCTGCAGAAATACAGCTCTGCATTGGAGCAGAAAACAAACTGTGGTAATCTGAGAGCCAATTAATTAATTGGAATTAAAATTAAAGGAAGATTTTTAGGAATCAGAGCAACCTGCTTCAGCTGTTTTGCCTAAACTGATTTATTAATATGTGACTGCTATTTGTCTACATTGTTAAAACATGGATGCCCTTTAACCATACTGTGAGATTGTCTAAAATTCTTCAATGATTTTACAACATCAGTCTTTAAGACAAGTATTACTTCAGAGATCAGACCTTGCCAAATGTTTTCATTTCCTTTCTGAATCATGATCTCTAAATGGGTGGTTGCTCTCCAAGCTATGTCCACATCTCCAGCCTATCTCTGTAAACAGCCAATTTTGTAAGAGAAGTCATAGACATCACACTATGGGGTTTTTCTCTCCTGGAACCAGAAGAGGTGGTATATGACCTGAAGTATCTGAGTATTCCCAAGGAAAACCTGCAGGGACCAGCCTGATTTATTTAACTTTAAAAGAAGAATTACAGCGACAGATCACAATTCATTCAAAAATATGTTGTGTGAATTGGCTCATTTTCCCCAAGGGAGGGAACTTCATGTGACAAAGCAAATGGAGCTCACTACTTTCAAGTGAAAACTGACTGCCCCTCAGTTTAAGAAATGCCATTTTTCACTGATAACAGCTCCTGAACATTGCAGTTACTGGTGTGCTTTATTTCTCATTGTTGATGATATTTATGACCTTTGCAAAAATAGCTTTCAATATGTAAGCTCTAACTCAACTTTCTGTGTTTTATATACATCTTGCATGCACTGTCTTCACAGGACACATCAGTCACAGTCTGAGCAAGGCAGCGCAGCAGTTCTCAGGCCCAATATCGGACCATCGACAGCTTTCCTGATGTTCAGCAGAAGTATTGCTCCTTCTAGCACAATATGTGGTTAAAGACCATTTTAGGCTGCTGCCAGAACACAAACATGCCACAAATCAGCTAGTTTCTATGGAAACCACACTCAGTAAGACAGGCACCATAGGTCACCGCTTCAACAAAAGATAAACAAACTGGGAATAGTTAATGTGTGAAACCTCAAATTATTTTCCCCTCTAAACAAGAGCGCTGTTTGCCCTCAGTGATAACTCTGGTTAAGAAGCAGCACATGCAGAAAGCGTAGACTCAACACACCAATAGTTTTTTACTAATTAGGGAAACATATTTTCAGCATTGATAAAAATGCTTCATTTTGTAAGGCGATGAGACACTGCACCATTCATTCAAAGGTCCCAAGTTTGATTCCTTAAAACAGTGAAATAGTATGAATTACCAGTTCTGTCTAAAGCTGAAAACTTCATTTGAAGACTGTCCCTACTCATCCATCACAGTTCAGTCTCTATCAATTTTAATGCATCACAAGGAAGATGTGACAATCAGTAGCATCAAAAATAAAGGCTTAGAAGACTTCTGGATGCCCAAATCTCTTTGGAGCATGTGTACGTTTTAGCTTTTAAAAAGAGATGAAGTGCTGAAATCATTGCATTGCTGTATTTAGTCACACTAATTAAAAAAAAAAGCCCAAAACACACCCCCAAAAAAATATTTCTACCTCCTGATCTGAAGCAACTAGAAAATTATATCCAAAATAAAATTGGTAATAGCAGTTTCATTGTAGTCTATCCTCACCAGCAAATACTCCTGAGTATTAATATTTACCCCAGTAAAAGAGAAACATGCCAGTAAATGGGCCCAATAAATGAAAATGGGCCCAAAAGGGTTACTAAAGGCAATACCTTAGATTATGTGCATATTCAAATAGTCATGCTTTTCTACTATTTCTGAAGTTTTATAAATAACATACAAGCTAGCTGGCATAGCAAGAAACCTAATTATAAACAAGTTATAATTAAGAACTGTCTCTAAATTATATAACGCAATATCAATATAAGTGTATTCATTATGTAAATGGTTATTTTATTGCTCATTTAAAACACATAATGAAAATGCAGATAGTAGGTGGACAGCATGCTAAATAAGGGCACAGATGAAGGAAACATATCTTGGCAGAGACAGAAGATGTAGGTGTGAAAGAACAAGAGCAACACTTAGTTGTCACTTCAGTAACAGACACGAATATTGCTCATGAGCTGGTCTCATGCATCATATCTAAGTCTGAAGATTTCAGTCATCAGAGACATGCACCATATTTCCTCTGAATTTTAGGAGCCTTTCTCCTTTCCCTCTCAAGAGGGCATGAGAAGAATAAAGGAAGACAGACACATCCAAACTCCTGCTATTTTTCTCTACCAGAATCTCGGTCCAACAAATCCAAGAACTCCTGCTATACGTGAAGTTGACCAGCACTAAGGTTTGAGAAAGATATCTGAGAAGCTTAAAGCACAATTTTCAACTACTTGAGCTCCTAAGGAGGCAGACAGAGACAAAGGAACTCAACTTTTCTGTGGATCAAGTCAGGGAAATACTTACAGGCACATTCTACCCAAGCAAATTTCAGAACTCTGTGAGATGAAATAATAATTCATCACCCCGGACCACAGCTGATTTACCTGATTCACTCTGGGTGAACTATATTTGCAATTATTTCAAACAACCCAGCATATATCATTAAACCTATTTACAGGTCCTAAGTGCAGAGCTCAGCTGGAGCAGTTAACAAACACCATGACAGTTCAGATAAACCTCCATGAAAAGCAGCAACTACCCTGTGGCACCTACGGAGAGTCCTACAAAAACCTTTTAGCCCGTTCCGAGCTCACTCACTTTCTTCAGCTTCTCTCCAAGATGCTTTTTTCCCCCTCAGAGGTTCAGCATATCCTTTGCTTCCTTTTACCTTAGACATTTCCTGTTTAATTTCTTAATCATTTAGCCATATTAATAAATCATAATTAATCCCATTAAAGCACTGGTATATGCCCACTGCTATCTTATGCACCTCATGATTTAGAGCTTGCTACTTCTTCAGTGCATTTGCTTCTGTAGCAAAGAGAAAAACTCCCTTACCATATCTTTCAGTTCACCAACCTCCTGCTTGTTACCTCCACACCCCCTTTCATACTGAGCAATTATTTGAAAACAGCCACACCAGGCAAAATCCCAGCCTAAGCAACAGGTAGGGAATGTATCTTCATTGATTCAGCTGCCTTAGTGCTGGTTTGGCACATCCTCCTATTGTAATTACTAACAATTGAGCTAGAACCCCAGAAACTCCACAGCTTCCTCGGTGTTCACAGCAAAAACCTGACCAAAACACCACCATCCCCAAGGCACCACTATCAACAACAACAAAATATCTTAGTCTAAATATTTAGACTAAAATTACATGTGTTTCAGCATCAATTTTCAGAATTAAAAATGAATTTCCAGGCCTCCTTTTTTAAAGCTGTGCTGGGAATTGCTAATATTTCACATTTGCACAGTTTTATTTCCCTCATTAAAACCTCTGGACTAAATGTCCACCTTGAAATTCAGAAAAACTTAGATTTTGTTAGTGAATAATTTGTTTTAATACATAAAAGCTTTAGATGGGGAAAGACCAGCTTGCCAGCATTTAAGCAATGTGGAGCTATTCCCTCATTTATGTCCTGCTTCCACAGACACTTCACTTGCACTTGAATATGCAGTATGAGTAGTCCCATTACCTTAAATGGGATTGATTCCAGCATATAAAACTGGGCCAGAATGCAAGGCTGTGCTGCAGTTGGATATTAAGTAGTCTTATTTACTTTAATGAGTAAGATGTACATATCCTTAGGGGTATTTTTCCTCTTTCTAGACAGGAATGAGGTTATTCTCTTTAGGCAATACATTTGCAAGACTGCAAAGCTTGATCTTATTTTCCAGGCAATTCTTTCTTCAGTAGAGCTTTTATGTTCAGACTGAATTTTACATAAAGCCAACTCAATTTTGTCATTTTGAGATGCTAACTTGGTTTTGTTTAAATGACTGCCACTTTCTGCTCCATGTCCAGATGGGAGCAAATTAATTCTCTTGATCCTTTCACCTCTCTAACCTAGGACCAAGGGCTTTCAAAGATGCCTTCCTCAGAAATACCAGAACAAGCACTCCACCACTACAGAGGCAGTGTCGAAATCAGAGGTATTACTTTTCTGGAGCATTGTGACTCTGAGCATCACAAATGATGTTCTAATAAAATTATCTGGGCTTTAGCCTGCTCAGTCATGCAGCAGAGAAGCCAGGATGCTGTCTTTGTCTCTGCCCTGGTGAGTGGCCTTATCAATGGTCGGGTCAACCAGCTCCATCCCACATGGATGGAGCAAGCCCAGTCCTTGAAATGCTATAGGTGCTGCATGGCATCCATCAGGTCTGTGCTACATAAAGAAGGTAATTAATCTTTTGTTGAAAGCTATTTAGTTTCACTGCCTTGGTGCATACAAAATATAATGTCTATTCACAAAAATTGGAGCTACCATTCCCAAAGCAGAATAGGGAATCTATTATGAAATGAATAAAATTACTCAGTGTCCTTTATAAGCGTGAGCTGCTGTTACAGTGCTATGATTTGCTCAAAGAATACTCAATAAAAACTTAAGAATATGGCTTCTGGACTCTAATTAGCTGTGCACAGTAGACTAAATCTCTGAGACCACATTTGTCCAGTGGTTAAAATTCCATTGTAATAGGCCTTCTATTTAAGTGAATGCAAGCTGTTTTCATCAAGCCTTCCCCTCCACCGTAACATTGAAAAATAACCCATTCATTAGCAATTACTAAGTGTTGGTACATGGTCTTTTCACAGGTACTTGTGCTGCAGAAGTCTGGCCAAAAGTATTAGAGCTATTCACCAAAACAAGGGGAAAAAACTGCAGCGACCTGCATCATGCATTAGACACAGCATGACAAATCCCAGCAGCACCCAGACATTGGAAGCAAACTTTCTTCCTCAGATCCTCATGGTAATAGCTGAGTTGGGTATTCCATGCACAGAGATAAAAGCAGATTCCCCCAAAGTCAGGCTGACATCAAGGTACAGTTACTGAATATCACCGTTTGGTATAATCCCAGGAAGGGGAATTTGCACTGAATTTCTAACACTTTAATGTGTATGTGTGAATTTAAAGGGGAGGTGATGGAAAAGCGAGAGTAACGTGATTCTAGAATTCCAAGGGCAGAAATAAACCTGTGTGAAGGTCTGGAGGTGACATTTCAGGCAACAAAGAAAATTTAGCCCCCAGTTATTAAGTTTAAGGCACCAGTTTCAAGACTGTGGAGTCAGGTTATTTTATACCTCCATATAAAGCAATTGTCATACGAAGTACAAGCAGCATTATGTCATCTCTAACCCACATCATCTGAAGTCATACTAACATGCGAAAGCAGGCTGCGAATGCTGAGAGAAAAAACTTGATATATCACAGAACCAAAGTGAGATTTTGATCAGTGAATATAAAAAACATCTCCACAATCATACAACACAGAAACATTGCAAACAAAACTTGATGGGTCTAATTCTTTTTTTACACTATTCGCCATGCTAACTTTATTTAATGTGAACTGGGAAATCCTCCCAACTCACACAGAAGGACATTTCCTGATTTACTGGGTGAATTCTAAACTGGTGATTTTTCAGGGGAGAAGCAGGAATCCAAAAATTCAGCAAGCTCACAGAATGAACAGGCAAAATATTCAGCCCACTTTAGTTACTTGAAGCTCAAAGTGATTACTTCAAGTAGCATCATCTGAAGATTTGGTCCTGTATTTATCCAGAAAGTTCAGATTTATTGTAATTTCTGTTTCTATGGAGTCAATCCCGAGGCATTTTCATTTTCTTGTCAGTTGCTCAAGATGCAACAACATTACTTGCTTGATATTTGAGAAGCCAAGTCTAGAGCCTAAATCATAGTGATGTTATCTAGCAAAATACACCTACTTTCTCTTCCCATTCTCCTCCCCCCCCCCTTACTTTTTACTCTTCTTTACTCTTACTTACTCTTCTTCAAGGACTTTGTTGTGCCTGTAAGCTAGAAAATTATCAATCAGCTAAGGAAACTCCTCCCTTCTCTACAGCTCTTACCATTCGCAAGAAGAAAAGCAGGAAAACAAAGAAATCTTAACTGATTTATCTGGGTATTTCTCCATATGGTCAAGATTCAGCCAGAAGAAAATACAGCAGAATCAGTCACATCATGCACTCTTCAGTAAAATTACACTATTTACAGAACTCGTATGAGGCCACCGTTGCTCCTAATTTTAAACAAAGTTACAGAAACATTATTAAATGCAGTGATTTAAATGGTTAAAATTGGCACTTGCCAGGCAGAATCCATTCATATTCCACTCTTGACACCTCCCAGGGATCCTGGCTCTGGCAAGACCTTAGGAGCTGCCAAGAGCATTTGCTGGGGATAATTTTGTGCCTAGGCATTCAGATCTGATTTTCTATAGGACTGATAAAGAAAGAGTGGAAAGGAGAGGGGAAGGAATTTCCCTAGAGACTTTTCCACCTTCTGGAATGATGAATTATTCCTTTTACTTCTATCCCTAAAGGTCTACCTATGACTGTGCTTAAGGTGACCTACAGGAAGGCAGCACACAAAAGGCAAGGAAGAGAAGAATGTCTTCTTACCCTGATTAAGTGAGGATGCTTTTTAAAGAGGAAAGGCAGAGCGAGGAGGATAGCTCAGTAAAGAAAGGATGGGAGCTCTATATCATGCTCAAAGAGTAAACACTAGACTGAGAATTTCATAGGAATTGCAAGGATCCAAGCATCACACGCAAACACAGACTAGACTGCACAATGCTGGGATTTCACATCAGTTATATGTGCTTAAGAGGAGAAAGCAGGCCGTGAATTGATAGCATTCCAAAACAACACCTGAACAAAAAATATGTTAACGATGGTTAACTTTCATATTTCCAAGATATAATTGAGTAAAAAGCTGGAAGAAAGGAATCCACACCAGGGATAAGGGATTCTGTGTATCCTTGGCCATGCTCAACTTTTCACATTCTCAGAACTTTAAAAAAGTCCTTTTATTTCTCTTTAGGTGGCTTGTCTATCCTAGCCTCAACAGTTATTAATAAGGTTCTAAAAATTATTCACCTCTTGAGGCTAACTAGATAAAACATTGCAGGTGTACTTCAATAATTCATTACATTTAATCAGTCTAGTACTAGCATAATTAGCAAGGTAATATATGCATAAACAAAAAGGTAATCAACACTAAATATTTAGAAAAAATATTATTAAGACAAATTCCAATAGGTGCTAGGCTTTAACTCACTAAGCGCATTTATATTGTGATTATTAAGAAAACCTCCGAATCGGTTAAGCAAGTGGAAGATGAGAAAGCCCCTGTGCCAAACCAACTCAAGCTTCTCCAGCTTGCAGGCTATTGTAGAATTATGCCCTAAATATCTTCGTAAAAATATTGTTTCCTCAAAATAATTCAAACTAATGATACGATCATAATTGGATGGACTCAAATTCTGCTACTACACATCTGATTTTCTTCGGCATGTTCAATTTGGTTTCAGAGCATAGAGATGCTCTACAGTGCAAGCACAACACATCCAGAGCACATCAGCCTCAAAAGACATCTGTGTGCTGCTTCTCTCTGCCTTATTTAATGTGGGATTTCTAAATTGGAAATATATTTGTTAGTCGGAGTAGGAATCTGCACAGTGGAGTGTGCATATGTGTTTCTCCAGACTTTTAATATTACAGCAAGTTCGGGTAGCACACTGAAAAAAACCCAAACTTTAGAACTTTTATGAAGTGGAGGCTGCCTGGTATCTACAGATCTAATGTTACCAGTGAAGCAATAGTAATTAATGCGGACTTGAAATCAATTTAGTTACCTCCGTACTGAGAATTTTCTGACATATTTGTAATGTTGGCAACTCTTATGCCAAAACCAAACACCAAAAGCACCTCCTCGACATATAACTTAGGAACTCAAGAATAGTTCCTTGCTCAGCTCTTTCCTGGGCTGGATAAGTTATTTGTTTTTTTATTAAAGAATACATTTTCTCTTTTTTAGTTTTAAATCTATAAAATGAGACAATGCTCTCTTCACAGGTCACAACACTGATAGAAGACTATATTAACACATTCACCCCATTAGCTGTAAACAAGTGAGAGAACTATTTTCTAGGACATAAGGATTCTCATGTCTCTTTATAGATACTGCAGATGTTTTTCAGTTTTGTTTTCCTCATAGTCATTTTGAGCTGCTTCATGATCTTTAAGTAATACCAGAAAGATGTTTCCATAGATCCATTATTTATCTCATTCACACAGTAAATATTAAGAGTCCTTTTTTGCCCTGCTTTACTGTCTTGGTATTTTTGGATAAGGTACTTCTAATGCCTGGTAAATTCAAAGGAAGGAGGACTGGTTTGTACAGTTTTGAGTTTTACAAGCGCTGGCGGTAAAATGTATTCCAGCATTACAGTTTTGCAGGACTAGCTAGGTCATGCCCAGTTTAACATCAGACAGATATTTGTTATTAGATGAGCCCCAAAATGTAATAGAATTATACTAGGGAAATGTAAAGTAAATTATCTCTACATGATCACATAATGTGGAAATCAGCTTTCTCCACTTGGCAGTATCTTCAGACAGTTTGTCTCTGAAGTTTCAAAGAGGACTTAGTGAATGATGCTGCACACTTTGCAACTAAATGCATTTTGTTTGAATTATTTTTAACTAATTAACATGGAGAGAGTAACATTGTTTACTTAGAAAAACTAGTCAACAATTTGTGCTAATTCTTTTTATTTATATTTTTTTCTATTGGAAACAGCAGTGGGCTGCACCTAATTACGTTTGGGCAGGCAACAAACTGAAGAAATCAAGTAAAATCCATCTTAAACTAAACACCAGTAAACCACATTTATGGCTGGACAATTTTCAAGTCAAAATTTCATAATGAAATAGATACTTCTTACCAATACTTAAAAAAATATATTAATATAACCTAGAAGATGATGCAACACCAGAGCTATTTCAGGGGCGGCTGGCTTTTTTTAGGCCTCTGATGAGGAGCATGGTATTGTGTCATGGCCAGACTTGCTTCTGCCCAGGGAAAGTCCAGAAATTACAGCTGTGCCTTCAAACACCACTCACTGACTTTAGATTAATAAAAATATATTGTTAAATAGGACATTAAATGCCATTTTCTCCTTTCTCCTCAGGTTGGATCCAATGTACATTGAGAAATGCAATATATCCTCTATGTAACATCTGTGATTTCTTTTTACTTAAGCAAGTGCAGAGTAAGCACAACTCAACAACCTCAATCATCAAAAGGGCTCAAAACTGCAGAAGAAAAAAATTCAAGAAACTCCACCTTGGAAATATTTAAATTGGAAAAAATCTGAACAAAACATTCAACCTCAAAACATCACCCAGTGGAAAGGAATAATGATCCTAAATGATTTACAAAAGCTCTTAGGAACCATAAACGGTATCTGTCCTCTCTTGGGAATATCTACAGAAGAACTCCATCCCCTCTTTAAATTATTGGAGGAGGATCTTTGTTTGACGTCTCCTCGAGTGCTCGCCCCCTCTGTGCAAGCTGCCCTTGATAAAGTGGCTGTAAAATTGACCAGTCAAGTTGCCCACAGGCAAAAAATGGACCACCCCGCCTTTTCAGGTTTTATTAATCTCTTCAACCCCATGGGCTCTTAGCACAGTGGGTTCTGCAAGATGTACATCCATTGATTATTTTGGAATGTATGTTTCTGCTTCCTAATTTTGGAAAAACAGTTACAACAGCCATTGAAATAATAGCCATGGTTATTCAGAAAGAAAGAGAGCAGCCATTGACTTTAGATGGTGTTGAACTTCATATTATCCATCTGCCTCTTGACAAAACAACTAACCTTTTAACTCACCAATCTTCTGTTTTTCAGTGTGCTCTAGTGGATTTTACAGGACAAATTAGTATTCACTTCCCAGAGTGTTTCTCATGCAAATCCTATCGCCTTCACTCCCCACACCTAGGTGACAACACGTCTAGGGGAAACTCAGCAATGGCTTAAAGCAGTTACATTAACACACAGCCCTGAACTTTAAAATTTTCTTTAAAGAAAAATCTTGATTTCTACAGTGAAAAACCAGTGACAGTCTTTATTTTTAAAAAGACAAACACTTGGGAAGCAGTTACCTTTAGTAAGATATGTTCCATCAAATGATGCTTTTGTATTGCTAAAATTCTTAGAAAAACAACAGGTTTTATCTTCTCTAGCCTTATTACCTCAGAAAAAACTTGCTAACAAACAGCACATTACTAAATGTTATTTATGGTTCTCCTTTTTCCTAGTCTGCAATGCCAGCAGCCTCCTTTCTTTCAAAAAGAGAGAAACAGAGCTCTGCCCAGAGAATATATAACTAATACTCTGGATAAGCAGTGACAGCATTGCTTAACTCATCCCATAAGTTCAAAAGAAGAAAAAGACTTATAAAAGCATTTATAGTGCTTTCTCAATTGGAAATTGCTTCTTTAGTAAATGTAGTAAAACAAAAAGTACTTTTCTTCTATAACTCTATCAGGCCAAAATCAGTTTTTGACACAAAACATTTTGAGGAGGAAAGGCCATCACAAAACACTAAAGCACAATTTTCCCCTCTAAATTAAACAGTTACTATATTTATCACACATGCTTATCATGTGTATTAAGTGGTGTGGACTGAAAAACTGAGTCAGTTAATATTGCAGGTAGTCATTGGAAAAGAAATGCAGTGACATAAAAATACTAATATGTATTTCTGTAGATATGTTTAGGCCAACACAGGTCTTTACATTTATATGTAACCAAAGCCAGGCCACCATAATATGTAGCGGAAGAGCAGGAAGAATATGACCTTCAGTTTATCTTTTACTTACTGCTCATAGAAAACTAACAGTCTTACTGCTTGCCAGAATGTTTACAAATGCAGTGTATCATTGCCTTGCTAATGGGTAGTGAATTTTTTAGGTGGTTGGGCATGAACTCTGGTCTCATAGTTTCATTGTAAATCCAGAATATTAATCCTGGCTCCAACATGGACTTTGCGCATGGATAAGGTTAAGACATTTTATTCTCTACCCATTTTTATTTGTACAATTCTAATGCTTACCCTTGGTCAGTTCTTCCTTGCCTCCTACTGTATACCATCCTGCCTGTTTTCCCATTCCCTCTGGAAGAAGTAGAATGAATTGCATTTCATCCAAAAAAGAAATATATTTGAGCATACTTCTTTTTCAAAGCTGATTTACTCTTCATTTTTCTCTATTCTTTATCTCATTTCCACTACAACAGATTGTCAGTTAATCAGGATGACTTTTGTTTGAATTTAGCAATTCCCTAAATCGGGTACAGTTACTAGCTGAGATTAAATCTACACAAATACCGAGGTGTTTGAACTGTTCTGTCATTTACATCTTCAGTCCCTCATGTCTTGCTAGGATATTCCAACTTCAGTTTGAAAGTATAAGTCATAGTAAATCCCACTCCTACAGTTTATGCATACATCCCTCCAATCTCACTAAGTACACGATCATTTTAGGCTTTAATTCCTTATTACTAGTACAGAATCTTCTAATTTAGTGCAAAGCAAATCATACTATTATTTCCTTTGTTCACTTGATTTTCTTCGCATTCATTTTTTATTACTCCATTTTTATTTTCAGATAGTACCTATCACCTATACATCTCTGTTGCATCACCAATAACACCCACATGGCAACATCTACTTCTCCTTGACAAATCACCAAATACAATTCTTATTTTTTCAGTTCCTCTCCTTTAACACAGGTCTCTAATCTGATCTTGTTGCAAAACACGATTTTTGGCCTTTGAACGAAAATGAAGTGAGAGGCTAACAAAGTACTGCAGGATTAAATCCCCAATGGAAGTACTGACTATCCTGTTGCTGAATTACTCTTCAATGGAGCCTCATCAGCAGATCAGGCCAGCAAGACAATTGAAGAGATGCTGCTATTTCCTACTTTAACAAGGCATTACCAAGTCCTCCAAGATGCACAACTCATGTTTAGCCTAGAGAATTTGTGCGTAGAGCCTAGACAATGCACTTCAGGCCACCCTGATGTAAAGGACTACGAGGATTACAGGCATTTTTTTTTTCGAGGTAACTCAGTGTTCATGGTTCTGCTTCTAGCTTAATTATGTTCATATAAACTATAATCAGGTTTTCTTGTTTACCAATTAGCCTGGAGGATTTGCTGAATACATTTTGATGTTTAGCCACCAGGTACTTGCAGAAAATGCAAATTAGAACAATGAATTTATTTGTAATACAAAGGAATCTAAATGAAGAATGAATACTTTGCTATTTATTCATGCAGTAACATCAACTAGGCAAAGTAATTCTTGCAAAAATCAATGGAGTCTTATTTCCTGGCAGTGACATGGATAAGAAGAAACCGAACAAACCCAAACTACAAAGTATGTTTATAAATAATCTAACTCTTTTTATCTTTTAAATTCAGAAAACTCATTTAAATTGTTTTATTTGATAATTCTTGTTACAAATTTTAATAGTGCTATGAATAGTTACTGAAATACTTTTTTTAACTGGTTATGTAGTTTGTCATCTATATGTAAATGTTGTGGTTTAAGCCATAAATCAGCCACGCAGTTTGTTCACTCACTTCCCCTTTTTCTTCCCTCTGCTCCTGGAGG
>JANRGW010027994.1:0-13051 GCA_024733675.1 Psilopsiagon aymara
GGGGGGGGGGTTGGGGGTGAGGGGGGGGTAATCCTACTCTAGGGCTCTCCCAGCTGGGTCACAGTGTGCTGCAGAGGTGGTGGTGGCTCCAGGTACAGGCAGATGTTCCTGAGACCAGATGCCTAAGAGCAGAAGGTCATCCTGTGATTCCTATAGAGATCTCTGAGATGAGGGGTGTTTGTGGAAAGGAAGAGCATGTCTTCAGAGAGAGAATTTTTCCTTCTGAAGAGACGTCTTGGTCTTTGCTGGCAAAATATGAATGCACTGATCCATCCCTTTGTCTGGCAGAACGTCCATGTACCAACATTGCTTAATTTTAAGAATTGCCTTTCCTGATTTTGATCTTTTATTCTGCCCTCTTCTCAAGAGAAGCTCAGCCTGATGCGCACTATGAAAACATTTACTGATGTATTTTCAGGAAATAAACGGGGAGGGGGACGGGATTGTGTTATAAAGAGCCTACCCAGGAGATGGCAGCCGAGAGACGGCTGTGCGGGAGGAGCCGCTCCCAGCCTGCCCAGGTGCTGCCTCTGCTGGGGAATACAGGCGGTGGCTTCGGCTGTCACTCCTCGAAGTGCCGCGGTCGCACTCAAGAATGAAGCCTTTAGATTGCTCAGCTTCAAACGAGATTTTTGGCTCTCCCCTCACCTCGCTTTTCCCACAGCCGTTCAATGAATCTGTACTTTTATAAACTAATGCATTCATCTGCTCCATCAAAAACATTAAAGGAAAAAAACTGCAAGAAATAATTATTAACAAAGCGAAATTATCTGTGAAAGTGGACAGTGCAACCCCTTGCCTCTTAGAAGGCTCTGGAAACTCACTCTTGAGCTCTTTCACTAAGTATCCTGTGGAGGTACTTAAGGAGGGAGAGTTAAGAATAGGCTGATGACTAGTCAGAAGTTTCTTTGAGTACCTAAGGCCTGTCTTTAAAACAAACTGGTCAAACCAACCATACAATTTCATGTTACCAAGTGGTACAAAAGTTAGCATCCTAATATATCTTTATAGCACGTCTGTTTTAAAACTTCTATTTTGACTGCTTTAAGAGAAACAGACAAATACATTTTAAAGACTCTTAGCACAGCAAAGCCTGTGATTGCATATTAATAACTGTACAAAAGTGAGGGCAGAAATGTTGACTTGGCTATTTTGAGGCTGTTAAAATTATGTACACTTCATTAACTCTAAAGGCAATAAAAAGTTGTGGCAATTAGCTACAGATTTTGAGATTCATTTTCGTACTTCATTTTCTTTCGTCTTTGATTTTGAAGTTTTTGTTGTACCTCAGTTTTGGATACAAAGGGTACTACACTGTCATGGTTTAACTCCAACCAGCAGTGAAGCCCCACACAGCTGCTCACTCAGCCCCCACTGGTGCGATGGGGAACAGAATTGGTCTAGTAAAAGCAAGAAACCTTGGGTTGAGATAAGGACAGTTTAATGGGTAAAGCAAAAGAAACCAGTGTGTTCATTCACCACTTCCCATGGTCAGGCAGAAGTTCAGCCATCTCCAGGAAAGGAGGGCTTCATCATGCATAACAGTTATTTGGGAAGACAAAGACCATCACTCCAGATGCCTCCCCTTCTTTCCTCTTCCCCCAGTTTTATATACTGAGCGTGATGTCATATGGTGTGGGTCAGTGGGGGTCAGCTGTCCTGGCTGTGTCCTCTCCCAACTCCTTGTACACCCCCAGCCTGCTTGCTGGTGGGTTGGTGTGAGGAGTAGAAAAGGCCCTGACTCTGTGTAAGTACTGCTCAGCAGTAATTAAAACATCCCTGTGTTACCAACACTGTTTCCAGCACAGATCCAAAACACAGCCCCACACCAGCTACTGGGATGAAAATTAGCTCTACCCCAGCCAAAACCAGCACATACACGTAAGTCAGTACATAAGGAATTTGAATTTCAGTTCTGCAGAACAGTAAGAGCTGGTGAAAGATGGAGTTTTGTGCCTTAAGATTAGGGTAGTGTGGTGCTGTATTATAGAATTATGTGTTTATGTACCACAGTTAAAAGCATGGAAGAGTGGGGGAGGAAGAAAAAAGAAAGCTCTGTGAAAGTGGCTAGTTTTAAGTCATAGTTACTGCTATGATCCTTTTACTATTGTCTTCCTATCTTCCTTTCCCACCATACTCCTGTTGAAATGTTGCATTCATCTTTTCCATCGTTTCATGAGGAGGAGCAAGAGCTGGTGTCAGGACATGCTACTGCTGGCCAATTCTGTACATAGTATAAAGTGCAGGGCATAAGAATGGCAAAATAAGAGTGTCATTTTATATGCCAGTGATGATAACCCCATGTATATAGGAAGACCTGACCATGGTAAGGTTTTAACACCAACTATTCAGCCAGATCTGTTCAAATATAGATAGTTTGAACTACTGTGAACTTAGAGTACAGTATAGCTGACCAGTAGTGTTAATAACAGTCAAGGCATGAAGTGCAGCTTCTTTGTATATCTAGCAGAGTCATTCCCTTAGGGTTTTCGTTATGTGCTACTGGAACAAAGACATATTTGGCCCCATTTTATGCAGTGCTTCTCTTTAGGGTGCTGTTTGAAAAATAAGTAAGTCTCTGTTAAGCAGTATTCTTGTTTTTATTGTAGTAACACTCTTGGGCCCTCATATAGGGACTTCAGTGATACAGGTCCTGCTCTCATAGAGCTTACATGCTAGCTTTCAGAAGTCAGTTGACTACAAACTCTCTTGTACATCCCAAATCTGTACATGGGCTCATATGGAACTAAGTCTGATTTGGACTTGATTAGTACTTCCAAGAAGTCAGCAACTAAATTTCAAAACCAGAATCAGATCCGACTTGAGTTTGCTGAAGGTATTCCTGACTTTTCTTGCTGCATGCACAAACGGAAGCACATGTCAAAGCTCAGCATTTTAGAATATTTTTTCACCTGTAAAATGCTGATTTAGAAAAGTAGATCTAAAAAACAAACCCCAACAACCAACCCCTTGCACATAATACAAAATATACATAATATTTCCAGCATTATTTGTGGCTGTGCCAAGTTAAAAGTGCAATAAACTCACTCATTACATAAACTGAACTAGCCATTTAAGTATTAATTATAAAAGAAAAATAAACTAGTAACTTGAAGTGGTTAGGATACAAAAACCTTACCTATTTCTATGCCTTCCCTTTATTTTGGGAAAAAGTACTGTGTTCAGGCTGGGGGAAAAATAGTGTTTGGGACAAAGCAAAACCCAGTAAAGACAGGTGAACTGCATCATTGCTACCTAACTAATAAACTGTATAATCCCCAAAAAAGCTGGATGTCAGATATTGACCTGTACCTCCCACTGAAGGTGGAAGGAGGAAATCTGGCTGGATACCTCCATTTCCCTTGCAGGCAGCACCAGAAATGAAGGACACTGCCATCTGCTGCATTGTGAAATTCCCCCTCTGGGCCTGCAGTGCATGACCCTGGTTATGTAGGAGCTTCCACACATGCGGGTGTAGGGTGTTTCTTCCACACAAGTTTATACAAGAACTGAGGCAGACAATTTTTTATCTTTTCTTTCAGAGCATCTGCCCTCAGGTTTTATAATTATAAAGTCAGGAGCTTATTTGTTAGCTTTATGAAATTGCTACATTCTCTTTTTTTTTTTTTACTTTTAAAGTAATTTTGGGGGGATAAACTGAGCTGATGGCAACAGTCTTGCTTGACAGTCAAGATTAGAATCTGGATTGTTTTTCAAAATGTTTAAAAAAAACTCCAAACAACAAAACACCCCAAAACATAACGTTTCATTGCTACAACACAAATCCTAAACTCATATAAAAGTACACTGATCACAATCCAGCTGTCACTGCAAATGAAGATACTATTTGCCAAAGAGATGGTTCGCTCATGACTGATTACTGTTCAAAAGAAACTGAGTAAAACTTTGAAACAATCTCAAGACTGGTTTTTGAAGAGTCTCTCAGAAAATAATCTGAAAGGTGCCTAAGTGTAATTACAATCTACCTTTGAGGGAAAGAAAACATGACTTTGGATTCTGATTCAGGCACATTTAAATGTTTTACTCTTCAAGTAATTTTGAAACAATTTCACTTGCATGGCTGTGTACATAAAGGCAAAACACACATCTTCTCTCACAATCAATTATAAGTATCACTGCCAGGCATGAGAGAGACAGGCAGCCAAAACGCCACTTCCATTAACTGTTACCAGTCTTACAGCATGTGCCTTTTTAAGACTGAGCTTTCATTAAAACCAGGCAGCATTAATGGTACCTGATAAACTTGAGGTGTGTAACCTGTGTAGGTTACACAGTCACTCAAGTGTTGTGTTCAGAGCTCCTTCCAGAGCACTACAGTACTTTAATGTACAAAACATAATTTAACTTCATCATGGCATGAACATGAGGACCAAATAAAATGTGACAGGTAAGAAAGTCATACTGAACTTTGGTCTCCTGGAGGGCACTGAGATGCTAAAGAAACAAGTGCAGCAAACAATTTACAGAGCTTAGATCTTCAATATCCCCTGTCCCAATGCACATACTTCCTCAGTGATCATCCCCTTGAATTCACTCCATGCTTTAAGTCAAGTCCTGCAGAATCCTTCATTACAGAATTGAAACGCAGGATCTCAACTGTCTTCCCTGTTTATGTATACCTAACCAAACTCACGTCAGAGGGACTGTGAGCTTAAAGCCCAGTGTAACAGTAGTGGTAGTGCTTCTCAAGCTTAAATCTGAAAACCAGTCACAACATTCAGAAAACATGCTGTGATTACAAAATTCATATCTTTTTCTCAGAAAGTATGCAGAAGGCAGCTATACCTACTATTTGGCAATATTTTCCCCAAACAATATACTTCAGTAATTCAGTTGTGACCTTAGTGCAAAGAATATGATGAACTTTTGGAAGAGTTTGCCCATCCAGTTGTCCTGTAGCACTCAGACAGGCATCTTCATATGCAGTTCCCACTTTATCGATTAGTTAAAACAAAGGGTTGCTGGTGCAAATTATTTTGCTAAGACAATAAGGATGGAGCTAGTCAGTGAAAAAACTGGTTTTTCTTCCAGTCTGGAAGCAGTATTCACCACACATTCATCATCAACTTAATAGAAAATGTCCTTTACACATATGGTACTTGTCAACTGAATTACGAACTGATGCCATTCCACAATAATCTGAAATAAATTGCTCTGTTTCACTCTGCAGTGGATCAGGAGAAGGATTGCTGGCACACTAGGTTACTGTAAACTCCGGACCTGCCAGTTCTAAGGGCTAAGTTTGTTTAAAAGGCAAAAATTTCCAAGAAAAGGCACTATAAATCATACTGGGGGAAGAAAGAGAAAAAAAAAAAAAAAAAACAAACAAAAAACCAACCAACAAACTGTCCTGCAGTTACTCTTATAATAGAGTAGAATTTGTAAAATATTTTCATCTATAAAAAGACACTTTTCATTAAAAATGTTCAAATGTTACTAAGCTTTAAGGCACTCCAGCTGAAGAATCAAGTGGATCACAATTAATGTTGGTGGCTCAGATCTCTTTATCCATGTAACTCATCTTCTTCAGTCTTTGTCCTTTGTTAGTTCTGTAATTTCATCAACATCTTCTACATCCTGTGTCATTTTCTCATACTGTCTCTTGAAGAAGCCAAGCTGTGAGAAGTATTAAAATAACACCACATCACAGCAAGTCATTGATAGTTACTTTACTCAGCTAAGCTAAACAGTGTGGTATTGAAAATGCATATGTGTACATGCACACACATACAGTGTTTGATTTGTAGACAACTTCTAACTCTAAAATAAAAGGAGCTTGCCTTAAATTCCTGCCTGGTGCAACTAAATGTCAAAACAGCAGTGCTGATTAGCCAGGTGACTCCCTGCCAAGATGCCAATATCTCCTTGGAGCACCAAGGAGCCCTTCAAACACCAGTGTCCTGGCACATAGAAGAACTTATCTCTCCTCCTGATCTTAGCATCCTTTGTAAATGACCTTTTGTCCTCACCCTCCTGTTCTCTTTTTTAATCTGCTCAGTGTATATCCTCTCCTTCCTTGCTTCTGTTCCCCAGCCTTGCCCACTGGAAATATAGGAGTTCAGGCCCCAGCTAGGGGCTTATGGAAGGAGGCGGTCAGTGTCAAAAATAAAAAACAATGCCACAGCCCCTGTTTTGAACTATTGAAAAATCATTTATCATCTTCATGTTGCCAATTTCTATGGGAACCCATTTCAGAATTTTGATGTTTCAAGCCCTTCTGAATGCTCCCATCAAGGGTGTGGTGCCAATGCAGTATTATTCATACCACCAAACTGCATTTGCAGTTTTGTTCCAGCACCAGAGGTTCCAAAGAAAATAGCCCAAATGTATTCATCCCTCTCTGCTTTTCTTTTTAATAATATAAATACCTACTTACTTTCCACAAAACAGCAACCAGTGCTAACAGCAGAAGGAGTCCAGCCAATATACTGCCAATAACAACACCAACTGGTATCTCAGCTTTCTCGTCTGGCTTCATTATTGTAACTGGGATCTGAAATCAGAGAGATTGTGCATTAGGGGTTAATGTTAACTGCATATAAAGTAGGATTTGTAAACCAAATACTTCATTAATCAAGAATAGCTGGACTGCACACATTCCAGGATCAATGACTGGAACACAACAGGCAGTTACAGCCCTTTCACTGGTGTCTGCAGGTACCTGGTTGCACCACCATGGCACATGGCAGTGTCAGTTAAGAGTTAGGGGCCCCCATCACTCCTGGCCATAAACATCAGGCAAAGAAGCAGTCTTCCTACAAGCTTTCTGCCTCTCCCGTAATGGGAGGTCTTTCAGAGATGTTTCCATAGTACCCAGAAACACCATCACTAGGTGAGCCAGACATGCTTACATGCAGGCAGGGAATAAACTGGTGTAAAGCCCCATCTGCTCAAAACAGGCTTCTGCTGCATCAGGTGGAGAAAACCAACTTCCAGTGGAGCACTGTCAGAGCCTACTACCTGTGGTGGGCAGCTCCGGAAGACAACACTAATCATGGAGGCCAGACACCATCATGCACTCACTGCAACTGCTGGAATTTCTCCCCTCCTTCTGGGCAAGTGTCTCTTTTGCCTGCTGTTCCTACCTTCTGGGTAGCCACTAACAACTTATTAGGTCTTCTCATGTTAATCTGTATTCTCCTGAGACAACTGCATGAATTTTCTGTCAAGATGAATGAGTCAAACAAGTCAGGAGTGTTTCTAGCACGCATATGCTTCCTGACCAAGCAATACCAGATTGCTCCCAGGACAGCATATGGTGTCTGGAAGTTAGTTTTCAGGTGATACCCTATCTAGTTGTATTGGGTATGACCAGCTACATAGTTATGTATAACATAGTTGCTCAGGGACACATTGCTGTAATATTTATGAACTGTCAAATCTTTGGATTTAATCTTGGAACGACATGCATGTAGCATGAAGGTTTTTTCCTTCCTGAAACATGATAAAAGAAGTCACACTGGTTTACTTTCTCAGGGTTGCTTGCTCAGTGCATTTGTCTGGTGTAATTTAATCTTAAGCTTTCTGGGAAACTTGCACTGGACTGACATCTCAGTGATTTAAGTCACTTCTGCTGGAAGGCTCCAGTGTTGTGCTAGGCGTGGCTATGTGTATTCATTTCACTGAGGCAGGATGGCTTTGTGTATTTTCTAACCAAATGGCCATAATGATGATTATAGCAGGTTAATGTTCTGTCCTCCAGCTGGCAGTCCTTTCCAACTTGGAAAAAATCTGAAAGCTTTTACGCAAAGATATCTAAACAGCTTCCCCACATAGCATAACAAGGCAATATTAATTCATTTGGCTACACAGCAACCCAACTCATCCAAACTAGGCAGCAAATATCATATGTATGTGCAGTTTGCCTGGTAATGTTTTCTCCATTAGATTAATAGTAAAGTGGCACTATTGGAGAGGTTAACTCAATGCCCAAGAACAAGTATCTTCTGTGAAGTTGAACTGTATTCAGTAAGAATTCATGGGTGCAATTTACCTCATCAACTGTTACACATATAGATACACACAGTATGGTTCCTTAGCTTCTAATGGAGAAGAATATGCTTTTTTTAGGGCCTCATTCACCCTACTTACTCTTTTAGGATTGCCTTTAGGATAAGAGGAACTGCATCTCAGAAGTACCTATTCTTTCTACAGATTAGGGTTTATGGAAGGGCTAACCTTGTTGTGGATGACTAACATAGATTCTAACTTCAATGAATCCTACCACCCTGGTCTGAAATAACAGTCTAAGGAGGGAAATAAACTCAGATTGCTTCTGCACTGTCCTATTCCCAAGAAAGTGTGAAGGGCAAAGACTGGGTGTCACTGTTGTCTTGCCACAAGAATTATATGCAGTGCTGGCCACTGACTCCGTTACTGCAGTGTCAAAGTGAACTGTCTGCCCTAGGAGGAGCATAACTCCACCAGCTGGCACATTTTCCAAGACTTCTCAATGACAAGAAGCACTTGAGTAAGAATCAGGCTGTAAAACTCACCAGAAGCCACTGTGTTTCTTAAGAGCCCTGTGGATAACTTTCAGGATCTGTTCAGCTCAGAACTCGGAAAGTCCCAGCTGCAGACTTTTCAATGGCTGGCTGAGGAATTGCCTTTTATTTGCCAAGTGAATTAATCAATGGTCATTTGAATAATTAAATTCTGGTTTTCCTGAAATCACTAACAGAGCTGCTGGTAATGTAAATTTGGCAGCATCAAGTGTGGAAAAATACCTAGCAATACATAGTTTATGACCCAAATATCCTGTCCAATTAATTGGAATATTACTTGTGCATTCTGCATTGTGTATTAATGTGTTTCATCCTTTTTCAGAAAGAATAACATGCCACAAATCTGAGACACTCAGGACACTTCAAATACATGCATATAGTTTTTCTGCAAAAAACATGGCACTATTTCCAGAGCTAAACACATATTCTCTTTTCTTCTTCAGACATTGGATGTTTCCCTGAATACAAATAGTTCTGTTGAGAGGTCTCACAAGAAATAGTGTGAACCGTGAGGAGACAATGTCAAAAAATAGTACCGAACAATTTCTTATTTCTGCATTAAGCTAGATCAATCAATAACTGCCTGTGTACGTATTTAACTGGTTTTTCCATTGCCTATGAATTGCTCCACATTCTCACAGATTTGACTCACTAACTTGCATTTTGGTCTTCAATGGTTATCTGTATGGATAAAGCAGGCTGGTAAATCCTGTAAAAATAAATCTAAACTCCATACTGTAAATGGAATAGTGTTCTTCTAGAACACTCCTTCCTAGATAGGCCAAGAGAACAATGTATCTTTATATTACAACAGCACCATAGCACTAATGTATTCTTCACGTATTGTTTATGTTTGTGTATGGTAGATAGAAACCTTGGAAGAAGAATTCTACACTGATAAAGCAGTTGTTTGGAGACATTTCTGAGAGTAGCTGTGTCCATATGACAGTCATTCCAAATGCAAAAAAATACTCCACATTCTTTTACAAATGAGGTTAAGGATATTTGTTGGAGACCTGTGCCAAACATCTGTCTACAAATATCAAACTAAATGCACTTACAGAAGTAAGACTACAAATCAGATTTGTGAAAATGTTTCCCAGAACTCACTTATGTACAACAATTAATTCTGTTTCAGAAAGATTTGCTCTTTCCATGAAACAGGAAGCTAAATGAATTTCAGAAGTTTCTGAATTTTGCTGATAGTTATACAATCTATCTGAAATCTGCAGATTCTAAGTCAGGTTTATATAGCAGTTGGCTACATAAAAAATATTTTAGTAACTTAAGGGAGGTTGTTTTTAGCCAAAAGGATACATTACTTCAATGTAATCAAATGTCATCAGTCTGTAATTTGCTGCGTACTCTTAAAGGACACTGAAAATTAAATATTATCACTTTAAAACAGTAAAATATAGAGAACTTGAAAAAATATACTTATTTATCACTTACAGTTAGAGTATTCTCTCCAATTACAAATAAGTCATGGTTATATGTATTGATTGTTGCCTCTGCGGAGAGTTGTAATGTCTGGAAAGTTAACTGAAAGAGAAAAAAAAATATAAAGCTGTATTACAGGACAAATCAACTAGAATGTAGACATCCTAAAATAATTCTCTATCTCAAAATCTTTCAGAATCAGAAAAAAGATCACAGTATTAAGAAAACTAAAATGGTCTTTTTATTGGTCCCAAGCTAATATTTCGAAGAAAGTAATAGTGTATCAGTAATCCAGGTTTAATTTTGCTGTTCTTACTTGCAATGAAACTAGGGAATTAGCTGTTCTTCTTTAATGTACAGTTCATGCAAAACAGGAGGACTTGATTCTATGTCCATTTTTATACTTATTTCAAAGCTGTCATGGCTGATAGCTCAGAAGAGATAAGGGGTGAAGTAACAGTGAGAAAGGGAGAAAAAGCTCAGCAACAGAAGACAGATGGGGATATACCTCTGGCTTTTGAAATGGAAACTGAATGTTCTTTCCCTTCCTCCTCCCTCCCACTCCCCCATCCAATGCTTCTGTTTTTCCCCATTTATTTTTTCCTATCACTGTCTGTTCCTCTCCACTGCCCAAATTCTGACATCACTCCTTCAGCTTAACCAAAGATGACAACAAAAATCTTAAGCCATCTTATTCCCATTTGAAAAGGGGCCTTTGTGCCAGATCCTGCTGCCCTCTGTGCATGTGTCAAGAGGAGAGAAGCATAGCTGTGCACACTGACAGCTCAGTCATGCTCTTCTCCCCATGCACGGACAGCCCCATTTCCTACACCACCAACAGGAATGGCCTCAGCTTTGTGGGAGTCCAGCAGCACTCACTAGCCATACCAAATGCAGTTCCTGCTCAGTCATTTTGCCTCCTCAGTCATTTCTCTTTGGCAGGATGAGGTACAGTGGGCTTGACACAAAGGATGTGCACAACAACAGTGGGTCTGCAGGAGCCAATCCACACTGACTGAATAGATCGTCCTGCACTGTGCCCATCTGCCCAAGTGGTCTGTTCTGCACTCTTAAATGTTTAGAAACCCGCCTGAGCACTATTTAAAGCATCTCATTAATTCCTAACTACATCTTTCTCTGCTTTGCTTAGCTGATACCAGCAAGACTGCTATCCCCTTGGATAATGACTAACTGGACAATGATCAATTGACGCTAAATAAAAAGGATGATAATATGCATTTTAGAATGCTTACACTATTATTTGCACTGAATATTGACAATCAAATCAAAAACAACAAAATGTAAGATGCAAGGCAAACTGTGTCATGTTCTCTTCAAGACTCTCAGTGGTAAACAGTTTCTACTCACCTTCCTGTGAGGTTAGCAAGCTTTTGTTCAGGTCTCCACCTTCTGTGTACCTGGCAGCACTAACAAATAGTCTTGACCCAGCTAGTTTTAAAACTATGAATTTTAAAGACAGACAGATGCTTTCTTTCACACTCTTGCAGAAGTGTATTGCATTATCAATCTGACCTTTTCCTTTTAAGAGATGAATGCTAAAGCTGACAACACCCCTGCTGTTAAATGTCAATACCTGCCATAAGACTTGCCAGACAAACTGAGGAGATTGTGTCATGTTCCTGATACTCTAGGCAAACCTAGAACTCCAAGACAGTTTGGTTGGTTGCCTAGCTAAGAAGCAAACATGGTCTCATTTCAAAAGTCTGGTAATTCATGGTCAGTTATAACCTGGAGGACACATGGTAATTTGAACTGGGAAAGTCAAGATATTATTGATGGATATTTTTCAGCATCCTGCAGGTCTTTAAGCAAGGACCATTGACTTGACAGCAAATCTAATAAAACCAAAAAATCAATTAAAAAAAATTTTCACACCTTCTCTTACAGATATAACTGGCCATACTAACAGGCTTTTGGTATTTTGATATGACTTAAAATGATCACTATGTAGGCTGTGATGTTCAAAAGCTAAGAGCAACATTATTTTCCAGGCTATGATACTGTACTCTGCTGTCCTATGTTGAGTTTTGTGGAAACTGCAGTTGCCCTTTAATGAATTTAACAGATGCAAAGAATGTTTTTTTCAGCTGTTAAGATTGCATTCTCACAGTATTTTCTTAGCTTTTGTGCTGTACTGAAGGTTAACAGCTCCATTATGCAGCCTCAATACTTACTTCACTTTAAGATTCAAGTCTTCAATCTGGAAAGACACACACAACAAGTAAAGGAGGGTCTTTCTAGATCGGAAGGTCTCTTTATTGCACTTTGAAAAATATCAGGTGTTAGGAAATATTTGAGTATTGGATCCTTCATGAAGACGCAGGTAATACTTACAGCAGCAAATGTTCCGTTCCAGATTCTGGTGGACACATTCACAAAGTACTCTCCCTTCAGCATAATATCTTCCAGTTTGCATGTGATGGTACTGCACTTCACATTCTTACAGTTCTTCCAGGGGAAACAGCAAAGAGAGCATACATTAAGAACACACTTCAACAAATGTTCATTTATTATCTTTTGCACTTGCCTTTGCCATTCTGCATACAAAGTGCTTGTTCGTGAAGAACATGCACCTTCTATTTAAGGCAGATGCAGTATGTGTGAGACAACCCATATGCTGCACTCTTGCAGTGTGAATGAGGAAGGCCACACCCCACCACAGCTGTACCCACAGGTACAGCAGCAAGCTCTTAAGGATTTACTCTATACCCCTGACCTGTGGTACTGCAGTGCTTAGTCTTACTCACCAGTTCTTTGGAAGTTCTGAAGTTCTCTTTTGTGAAGGATGCAGAATAAGGTCTTTTCCCTATCTGCAGTGGATTTTTCTGAGCTTGACAACTAACTCCTCTGGCCTAGGAAAGATGTCAGGAGTTAAATTCGACGACATAATACTCAGGAGTTTGCAATCATCGTATATAAATGTGGAATGAGATGGTAGCTGTGAAAGGCTAGATTATGAATTATATAATACTGGATATTTAAGGAAAACAAGAGACTGTATGTAGGTTTGAACAGAATTAAATGGCTCTTACGGTAATTTTCCCGCCCCCCCCCCCCCCCACCCC
>JANRGW010027995.1:0-50943 GCA_024733675.1 Psilopsiagon aymara
GATATGAGGAAGAAATTCTTTACTGTAAGGGTGGTGAGGCACTGGAATGGTTTGCCCAGGGAAGTTGTGAATGCTCCTTCCCTGGCAGTGTTCAAAGCTGGGTTGGACATAGCCTTGTGTGGCATGGTTTAGTGTGAAGTGTCCCTGCCCATGGCAGGGGGGTTGGAACTAGGTGTTCTTAAGGTCCCTTCCAACTCTATTCTATGATTCTATGATTCTACGACTTATGACCACCCTTTACCACAAGTGTGCTATTTAAATTCTTCTTAATACTGATTTCCAGCATGCTACTTCTAGACATTCTTACTATCCAGATTGAATATGTGATGCTTCCGTAAACCTTGCTAAAGTCGCACATTTATGTGAAACATGTGGCACTGAATTTCTTAGTATAATTAGCAATGGGTCTTATTCTATTCCCCAATGCTACCATAATATTCAGTTCCATTTATTTTATTTTCTCCAGAACAGAACCAAAAAGACAGAAACAGCTAATCTAGCTTTGTTATACAGAACCAGTTTGCAAAATTCTACTGTTTGTCTTCTCCCAAAGATAAATAGCCCCAGTGTTTCAGTATTCCTCTCTAATGCCAGAACGCCTAATGGCACCTCTCCATCTTTCTGGTATCGGCTATGAACAGTACAGCACACCAGCTGAAATCACAGGACTCATTTTTGAGCAGAGATTGTTAACTGTCCTTAATGAACTGACAACTGAAGAAGACACTTTCCCCTCTGCAGTACTGTAGACTGAATGAGGAAAAATACAACAGCCCTCCCCCCAACACACTACTCCCCATAAAGACCCCTTATGCTGTGTATCTCCTGCACAGGATTTTTTTTCCAGCTTTCAATAAACTCAACTACTATAATTAAGCCAGTGCCCTTCTCCAAGCTCACAGAATTACTTTTCAGCCCACTTCCCAAGCAGCCGGGAAATACACCTAGTCTGATACCAACACAGACTTCCAACTGGATGTGCTCTTAGTTACCTTACTTTCTGCCCTGGCAAAGCTGAATGCAATTTAACCACACAGAAGAGAGCTTTTTGAAAAAACATACCATATTGATACATACCACTATCAGAAGCAAGGAATGTTGCATTATACATATTGTTTTGCACATATATTGACTCTCTGTCCAGAACAGCTGTAGTAGTTATTTGTCCATTAATAGGGTCAATTTTCAGCCAGTTTGCAGGATCTGAAAGTTTCGAGTACCTGTGTATTGGACCACAAGTTGTGTTATTTTTCTGTCAACATAAATACTGACAAAGACAACAGTAGTATTTTAATTTGTATTCTGAACATTTTGTCTTTTTTTTATTTGAAGACAGTATTTCACTTTTTGCCATTTATTAAGCCTTGTCACTAAAATTCTTGAAAATAACTATTAAAACCAGTCCTACATTTAGATTCTTGAAGTGCCCTAACATGTAACTGGAGGAAATCACGATTACCATAAACTATGTAACATTCAGACTCAAAATATTCATTAAGGATCCCTCTTGCTTGTTCTATACTTACAGAATTGTTCGCACTAACTTTTATCTTATCAGATTGCTGAGAGCAGGAGTGAGGTAACAGATAAAGAGTGCTGGAGTAGCACTACCTTGCATTATTCTAAAAATTGAGGCCCTGCTTTACTGCATACTTCTCATCTTAATTTGACAGAGAAGTGCTTTTCAAAACCATCGTTCCATCTGAGAGATATTCTTTGACATTAATCAAATGCAAGCTACCTTAGGTCATTAAAAATGCATACCTCTAAGTCCTCATATGATCATGGCTATGATGGTTACATCCAGACGTGAGTAAAATACCAGCTAACCAAAATTAAATGAAAATACAATTGCAACAATCTCAATTTTGGAAGGAAAGACAGAAAATAAGTTCTGGAGTTTCTTCTATGTGAGCTAAAAAAGCTGCTGGATAAGCTCAGAACCTGAGTTTTGGCACAAGGCTAGTCACTGTGCCTCAGCTTTGCAGTCAATGACCATGTTTTAAACAAAGTATGAGAACGCATGCTTTAAAATTTCCATGGTTTAGCCTCTTTTCTCATTTAGCACAGGTTTAGTCATTGGGAAAATTATGATCAAATTATGATCATAACTATTAGTTCAAGAGTACACAGAGAGACAACAGCAGCACTTTGCATTCCTAGAGAATAAATGAGAAAACCCTTTAGATTTGGTCAACTATATGATGTGGTTTTGCTGCCATGGCAAAATTACTGGTTAATTTAAACTGCAAATGATATTAGTTCACATAAGTATGTGTCTGTTTTGACTTAATTTGTTGGGATACTATATATACTTTCACACAGATGCATAACTTTATTCTACCTTGATGAAGTGCGACTTTGCATTAGGATGTAATACAGTTTACAGATCTATGAATATGGGTTGAGTCACCTCTACAGAAATAAATCCTTCTAGAGAAAGCTGCACAAAAGCACAGGAAGTATTTGCATAAGTATGTGCTGTGGTAAATGCAGTCATTTCATATGCAGTCTTTTTGCTCCCCACCCATTCTGTAACACAGATATTACATCACAATTGTTAAATAACTGCAAAGTGTTCGTAAAGACCTTAGAGAGGTTTGCTGCATGTAACGATCTGGGTCCTGAGCAGTGAAAGTTGTCAACATGCTACCAGCAAGCAGTCCTTCCTCTTGACGTACAAGCTTCGGGTTTGGAACAAAATACGGGCTCTCATTCACGTCAATGACCGTAATGGAGACAGTTGCTGTTGACTGAGGAGGATGTTGAATCCCCTTAGCCAAAGGCACTTGATTTTCTGCAGCTACAGTAAGTACAAACATCCTGTTGGTCTCAAAGTCAATAGGCTGTGAAAAGCAAAGAGCAGAAGCGTTAACATTTACTAAAACCAGCAATGGACACATGATAACATTTTTACTTTAAAGCATACTTTTAAGCATAACTTGTATTGCTTTTGTCAAAAATGAGCACAGAGCCTAAAGAAAACACACTAAATACAACATCTCAACATGAGACTGGGTTAGCATTTTGCTTAGCAGCAGCAGCAGTTTTGAAGTGAGAATAGCTAGAAATCTTCTCATTCTTGAATGTAACTTACTCTGGTACTGCCATTACAGGTAACTGAGGAAACAAGCAGTTTCATCAGAAATTGATTTATAAACTTACAGCTTTGTGCCAGGCACTCACGTAAGCGGATGTGCCTCCTGAGAAACTCTCCTGGGGAAAGAAAATCTGCCTCTGTCGGTTATGAGGACGAACAACCTTCAAACAAGATCATGACCATACCTAGCCCCATAGATCAGAGATTCCCATACCCTTAATATTTCACTAGAAAGATTATTTGTAATCCCAGCTAGTTCTACTTCTGGCATGCCTACAGCTTGCATCTTCACCATTTAAACTATCTCCAGTCTGGGGACTTTCTCACTGAGCCAGAAGTCAAATTTAAGAGGAGGTGTAAAATCAGTTTCATGCTAGAGTTCCACTGTTGTACTGCATGAGGGTGAGATTTGCCACTTTCCCAAGACCTGATTTGCCACTGTACTACTCGCACTAACTCTAGACTTGAAGGAACCCTGTACCTTTACAGGGGCAGTTAGCACATGACAGTATAAATTCAATGACAGTAAACAATCCAATCTTCAGGTTGACAGATCAACTCATTGCATTGCCAATAAAAACTGTAGGCAGGCTTCCAACTCTTCCCATGTCGGGTGCCTAAAGGAGTGCTACAAAGCACAAACATTCATGCAATTCTTGCTGGAAGGCTGCAATATAGCAACTGGTACCTCTAGGGAAGTGCAGTTATAAAACAAGAGAGTTCTTTAAAGACAAACAAACAAACAAAACAACAACAAAAAAACAAAACAAAAAAACCCTTATTGTGAATTACCACTACAGCTGTTTAAAAACTTGTATCTTTTTGTCATCTAGATACTGACAAGATTTAAAAATAAAAGAAAAAAGGGGGGCAGAAAGGAAGGGGAAAAAAAAAAGTGAATGTTTTAATTTCCAAATGGAAATTTTGGCATCTTACAGTTGACTTGAAGGGCATCAGCCAAAACGAAAACAGGCCAACTCAGAGATGAGACACTTATCAGAGGGCCATGAGGAAAGATGCCTAATGCCCAGCAAGTTTAATTATAGAACCACAGTGTTATTATCACTTGAAATAAGTCACTCCTCAACACAGCGCTGTGCTGGCTAGAGAATGAAGACAGACAGGTTATTCCATAAAAGGTATTTAAATGAGGCTTTAAAAATAGCCAGTCTTTAAAAGTCTCTTGTAGAAGTAGCCTCCCACCTATCACTTTTTCCTTTCTGATTGTGCCTTGACTGCCTGTATCTGCTCCTTAATGGGAACATGTTGACATAAAACCCACAGATAACAAGCATGATTACTAGTGGGGGCCAGAAGGTAGGAAGCTGTTCTTATACTCTAGCAACAGTACTAAGCAAATGCCTTTTCACAGATTAATTCCTACCTTTTAGCAAATACAGCTTCAAAATCTGTCATTTCCAACAACCTAGCCTGATTTTTAAAATTGATTAGCTAGAGATATCACTAATTAGTGTACCAGCGTAAGCAAAATAAAAATGCTCCAAGAGACAGCCAATTTCCACAAGGCAGACACTGCACTTTACAGACACTTTACTTTCCAGATTCATGTTGGCCTCAGGAGTCCACATTTTCCTCCACTCCCCAGTGTTCTCCCACTTACTCCATCTCTGCCTAATTCCCTGAAGCACAAGCATCTCTCACCTTCACAACTGTCACCAGCCCATCATTGCTATTGGGATCAGTCAGGATGGTAAATCGACCTGTCGGGTCTCCTCCAGTCATCCGGTACATTGCATTCCATGCAGGTGTGTGAGGCTGGTCTTTATCCGTTACCGTCAGGTTTGCCACGATCACATCCACCCTGTTTTCTGGTACTTCCCCATAGAACTGCAAAAAACACAAGAAAACATTCTACCTTGGCTGCAAAAGCATGCAAGAGCCACGCCATACTGAATATTCATCAATGTTAGGAAATGCATCTCTCTTCACTGGAGGTCTGACAATTTATCTAATGAAGTTTACCTGAGGCCACCCAGAAAACGGATGGTTTGATTCCCTTGTCAGCTTTTGCCTTTTGGCCTAAACAGAATACTGTATCTAAGGGATATGATATTCTGCATGTATTTCAATTCTGCCTGCCAGTACATATTTAATAAGTAATAAATATTTACCGTCTGCAAATATAATGAGAAAAGTGGGGAATGGTTATAAATATGCACATCCCTCAGTTACTCCTACCCTCTACTTACAGTCATGGCGGTGAACTCTGGAGGATTGTCATTGACATCTGTCACAGTGATGACAGCAGTTGCTGTGTTTGAAAGACCATATGTTGGGTTTCCTTCCATGTCCGTAGCTTGAATTATTAATGTATATTGTTGCACTTTCTAAAACACAAAATGACATCAACATAAGATTTAGACAAAACTAACATTACCATAGGACAGCAGGTGTTCCCAAAACTGCACTGCGCTAAGCAATGGAGCCTATCACACTATTTATTCTAGTTAGCATCAGCCAAAACGACAGGAGTAAAGTTTGTGCCACAGAAATACAGCACCAGGTTGCATCTAGCTATATGGAACTACTGCTTGATTTTCTTCAAATGTCACTGAGACAAGGACAGACTGCTTGCTTCCACCTCTCAAAAATCAAAACCATATTATAAAGTTAATGCTGTTATCACAGACTTAACATTGCTTTTCAAACGTAAAAAAAACCCCAACACAGAGTACAGTTTATACTAAAACAGGGTCAGTCCTCAAAAGCATTTAAGTGAGCTGAGCCAAGGTAGGTTTACTTGGCCAAACGGCCACAACTGCCAAGGTTTTGTTTCAGCTAAGCCCAAGCACAAACGCACCGTTTGCAAATTCTTGTGATTGCTATGGAAACTGAAGATGTAAAGGCTAACAGAGACAAGTAAGGGCACTGGAAGAAAGGGGAGGAGGGAACAACTGCACAGGCTATTTCCATAAAAGTTAAGCACCCTGGCTGAAGATGGCCACCACTGCAGCCTCAGTCTCCTCCCCCTCCAACCGCTGCATGTGCCGTTATCCCGTCACACCTGGAGCAGGGCCAGGGCTCTCTCAAGCATAAGAAATGCCCGACGGAGACTGTTTAAAACAAAGTCGACCGGGTTCTAGTGAAAAAAAACCACTAGAAAGAGGGTCGTTGCATAGACTTGGTGAGAAGTTAATTTTAACTCCTTGATGGTGAAATGCAAGTATCGTGCGTGCCCTTCCATTTGCCGGTTCAGCTTCCTAGCTCAGGGAGCTAGGTGCTACCCTTCAGTTCCTTCCAAAAGAAAACATACAAACATAAGGAGCTGATGATATTACTTTCAAATATCACTTTCATGAATGGTTTACTAACACTGGCAAAAGCCTGCTGGCAAAACAAAAATACTTAAAGAAAAGGACTTTCTTTTTTCCACTTGGCACCTTATTTTCTCCCACCACTTGAAGACTGCAGTACATGACAGATTACTTCTCATGGAAACAGTTTACAAAAAGAGACTATTGATAGCAATACAAAAAATAACCAAAGATGATTCCACTGATTACATATAACCTTCTTAGAGATTTTGGCCAGACACTGCGACAGACATTAGAAATGCAATGCTTATGCACATTTCTCAGCAGCAAACACGAGCCACTGAATAAAAAAATGTTTTTAAAATAAATCAAATGAATCTTTATCTTTCACTGAAGGTAACATGTCCTCTTTCACAAAGGAACCATTACAACACACCCCAAATGTGTATTACTATATACGCATCCCACAGTTCTTTAGAAAAAGCAAGTCTTATATTATTTACACAGAAATGCAATATATGTTTCAGTAACACAGAAATATGTATACAAATTTTGGTTTGGAAAATATACTTGCAAAGTGACCTTCAAAATGCTTCAATAAACATCCTAAAGGTTTCCTTCATGACACTAACAGGAGAGGCAATCACAAGGGAATAAAGGAAATACTTTTACCACTTTCATCCAGGAAAAAATATACTTTACTTATTGTGAAGCAATAAACTCTAGAGAAGTATTGAAGCAAATCTTGCAGCTAGATCATTCTACGTTATTGAAACAGCAGGTGCTTCTGATTCATCTGGGTCTCAACACACTGATCCCAAGAAGCATATTTCATTAAGGAAAGTCCCATTATTATTACTGTGAGACTCAACTTTCATACAGACTTCTTATTTAATTCCAACAGAAAAGTGCACAAGAAATCTACCCCTAAAAAGTGCCCCAAAAGACAGCATATATGTGGTTTTGTTTGTTCTTCCCCTGTCCCAGCAGTCACATACTGGGAATGATCAACTGCTGGGAATGAAATATCAAACATCGACAGGCACACAACTTTGCAAGCATGAAGAAACTGGGGGAGGTGACTCTCTGCTTTTTACTGTTAGAAGCAGCCAGGAATAAGCTATGGAGCACGCGCCAGCAGCCTGCACAGATACAGCAACACATCCAAAAACGAACTGGCAGCTTGAAGAAAGAACACAGACCTCATCAGGTCACTTCTTTCCACTTCAACACAGGCCAAATAAAAAGAGCACTTCACTGAATTAACCTCACGTGAGGCAGGAATGTCAGTGTGTAAATTTAAGTACCCTGCTGACTTCTTTGGCATCTCCAGCAGTAAGGCAGATGTTTTAATGCTGAAGTGAATTCCACAGCAATAGCAAAAGCAGTAACAACAGCTGGATCTCATAAACCAGCATCTTTTGGGATAGCAAGTGAAAGATTTCTTCTGCTTTTAGCTGAGTCCCCTTACCTAAGCAACTCGCCTCCTGTGCCATGTTAGCACAGATAATGCATTGCGCAAGATAATCTAAAATACTAGCAGATGAGGAATGCTATCAGAAGAGACACTCTTTTTTGGAATGTCTACAAGACTTATGCTCCCCTAAATAATGTGTCACATAATTTAAGAATTTTAGATTGTGTCTAGTATTTCATGAACCTAATCAGAGCTTTACAAAGAGGCGAGACTTTGAGAAAATGGCAGAATGGCAGAAGTGGGCAGTCCAGCTGAGGTTTGTGGACAACAAGGAACCTTGGGCAACAAGGCACTCCCCAGCCCACTGTCAGACGTGGTCTCGATTCAGATCTGGCTTCCTAGAATCCTGGTAGTTTTAATTTAATTGACTTATACTAAATGACTCAGGAAATGAAGGAAGTAAAGCAATGGCTTGGGAAGGAAACCATTTTATCTTGTATTAGTCTAATCTAATATTTGAATGACTTGACATTAATCATTAATATTCAACACGTGCAAGAAATGTTTATAAATACTCATACGGACATCGGTAGAGCGATCCATCAGGAAAACTGATAGCAAATGACAATGCTTCTCCAGCTGTTAGTGCGAGGGCCTAAGCTACACAGACAGTTTCTTCCAAGTTAAATCACTTCAGTACAGCTAGTCACCAAGTAATAAAACTCAGAGTTATCGCTATGTCCTTCTGAAAGTTCACCTGTCAAAGATGACCAAGGGATTTTAAAAACCAGGGCAAAGCTACCCATTATTCTTTTAATAGGGCACAATACTGTAAAGCTCAGGGTTTTCCTTTCCTCAAATTTATCCTCTTCAAAACCAACTTAAACAGAATGAATATCAATAAAACTTTAAAATGGCAAAATCTGTCTGCTTAGCTTTTCAAATCATCTGATTGCCCCTTTCAAACTGAAATTCATCAGAATATTAATAGTCAACCCAGAGCATCAGACAGTATTTTTTGTGTTCTATTTTAAACAAGCAAACAGCTAAAAGCTGAACAGCAAATCCAGTTTAAAGAAACCTTCAGATTTAATGAGCTAAAATGAGGTTAGTAAAACAGAAGTTGAAAAAAGATGTACTGAAAAAGATTTGTTTGGATTTTATAGCTTGTTTATAAAACAACACTTATCTCTTGTGAAGTTTTCAAGTGGTTCAAAAGCACAGTTAGTCCATGACAGATCTGGAGTTGGGAGGGAAATATTTTTATTCCCACCTCACAAATGCGTGAACCAGAGCAGAGGATCTGTCACCCTCCTTCTTTGATGGTGGGCACAGTGAAGAACTGTCTAGACAGAACAGGACTTGCCCAGCATGTAGCAAGGAATTACTGACAGTTAGACTTTTTTAATTTATTTTTTCTTCTTGAAGTTTTTGAATGTGTGTCCAGGCCTTGAGACAGATCTCCATCTATGCAGTTCCCACTACTACTGGTTTATTTCTTAGAATCATGCTTTCCAAATTTTAAGATCAGCAATATTTTTCATGATTGATTTTAGTAAGCAGAATTCACATCAGAGAATTACTGCAAATTTAGAAACACAGCATGCAGAATATTTCAACATTTACCACCACTCTGTGAAGAACAAGGAAAAAGACAGTGGGAGGACAAGCTCTCCTGGAGCTTCCAAAATACATAAAATGCATAGCCAATTCCATTTTCCATCTACTCTCTGTTCACAGAGCTCAGCAAGGGGAAAGGACTAGTGCTGAGGAACACCTCTTGTCTCAGCACTCAGGCCAAGCATCCAGTGTTCTGATTTGCACTGCTCTGCTTTAGTGTGTACCTGCTCCTTAAAACCAAACAGTCCTATGAGACAAAATCCTGTCCACAACCCCATGGAACCAACTACACGCACAGAACATGTGGGTCCAATTTTTAACTGTGTCCTAATTTCCTCTTCTCTTGGATTTTACGCTCTTGGCCTAGGACAATGACCAGTGCCAACAGGGAGAAAGAAAGAGAGAAAATTCAGACTGAGAAGGAGGAGAAATATTTGTCACTTAATATCAAAAAGTATAAACCAGCCTATGGCATTAAGACCTACCTCTCTGTCAAGCCCAGCTGCTACAGTGATAATGTCACCAGTCTCATTGTTGATTGTAAACATGTTTGGAGAGGGGCTGCTTGGGGCCTGTGACAATATTCTGTATCTCAGCATCCCATTCTGCGCATTGGGATCATCAGCATCAATGGCAGTAACAGTCATCACGTAGGTTCCTAGCAGCAGGGTAAATAATTGATGTTATATAGGTAATATAAACAGTCTACTCAGATTACACAGGATCACTTACAAGCAATGGTCGAAGCATGTATTTCTTTTGGTAAACTCTGCACATTCCTTCTCTTACTTAAAACAATCCCATTAAACCCAAGATTCACCAACAGAGTAATTAAAATACAAAAGAGGAGAAAAAAATACTTTGTGTTTATAATAATATCAGATTTGCTTATGACTGAAGAAGCTCCATAAACATCGAAATCCTACAGATCTGCCACAAATAACATTTCTGTAACAACAGCGCTTCTCATGTTTAGATGAAAACATTATTAATTGGGCCAAAGAAAATATACTTAATGTTCAGAATTGGTGCACATACTGACAGTGACTGAAAATCAATGTAAATAATACTCTTTCAAAGGTCTTTGAGACACATCTCAAATGCCAGGTCAACACTGCAAACTGAGAAAATACATGTCTTGGGCTAACCTTTCTAAAAAAAACGTTTTGCACTACTGACCGAAACCATCAAGAAAATGGTTTCAGCCATTGTGCAAACTTCAGTCTGATGTGATTAGGATTTTAATGAAATGTGAACAACATTTAGGGTTTTCCCAAGAATTCAGATGGAACTGTTTGATTTCAAATCCCAGTACTTCCAAAGCCTCTGAGATTCAAAACTAGAACTGGATCTGCTGATATTTCAGCAGTCACTTATACCCTGACCTGTCAACTAACCAAATGTCAATGGCTATCATCATGAACTAACTATAAGAACTGTGGCATTATAAACAGGCCTTTCAAAAACAGGAACTGAAAAGTCATATTACTTCTGTCTATGTACGTAATGCTTTCTTCTTTTGGATAATCCCAGCATGCTAAAAAGTGAATTAAAAATAAGGTGAAATAATAAGATAGTATTCAAGGTTTTGCCCATCACATTAAACACATCTTTGAAAGTACCACAAAATCTGAAGGCACCCCTTCATCACCTTCAACATGATACTGCATACACCTCCCCCCCGCCTTGAAAGCCCATGTATTACCTGGCTTTGAGCCTTCAGGGACTGTCCCATTCCAAACCTGGTGTAAGAATTCAGGTCTATTGTCATTCATATCAATGACATTAATAACAATGTCAATAGGATTTTCCACCTGGTTTCCATTTACATCCACTGCATGTGCTCTCAGCTGCAAAAATAATTAAAATATTAGAATTTGCACAACATACAGGCACAAATAGACAAAATATAGGTGACAGGAAGTTTCAGGCCAGACATTTTTAGCTACAAGTACTTTGCTTTCTGCCACTGCCCCCTCATTGACCATTTAAGTTTTCAGGTTGCTAACGGAACTGCTGTTCAGACTTCTAAGCTGCAGAATGACTTCTTTGATTTGCTGAAAATTATTCTGAATCCTGCAATTTTGATTAATACCAATGCCTAGTGTCATATATAATTTTTAATAATGACTGTTAGAAAACAGACTAAAAATGTGCAGATTAATATTAAGCAGCTAGCAACTCATTAACAATCCATAGGGAATGAACACTGGCATCACTTTCAAAACTTTGTTACAGATGCTATGCATATTGAACAGACATGAATGCATAGAAACTGCATATATACACCTTCCTGAGCACCAAGGTAGGTTTTGTGATAAAACACTACCAATAAACATATGTAATTCCAGGCTAAAATTAAGCTAAAGTTTATGGACTGAGTTTCAAAGATACAGAGACACTTAAATTTAATGCCCAATTGTCAAAAAGGGCTGTGTCTATTCATATATACACACTCAAACCTAGTAGAAAGAAGCAAGAAGGCATTATTAACTCACCACTCTGGAAATTACTCATAGAAATGTAAATTCCTAAGTCAGTAAATCTTGAATTGCCAATGCCAAATTCTCAGTGAAGGTCTTATGGAATGTCAGAGATGCTGTTCTTGCGCAAGAGTCATTTACCCTGTCTCTCGCAAAGATGACTTCTGGTGCATTCTCCATTTGGGAGTAGCACTCCAAGGGCTTCCCAGAGTGTAAGGCAAGGAGTATTTTAATGCACGACATGGTGGGAACGCTCCCTAGGAGCTGAACAACTTCTGTAATGATTTCAGTGTGGTCTCTCAAAAGCTGAGACAACTTTAGGTCTCCCCCTTCCTTCAAACTTCCTTTTCCACTAATACTGGAATCTGTAGTCTACCTTGTCAGTTTCTTTAGAGCAAAGAATATCATTTTCATAAGCTGACAGACATAATCTACAACTCCATTAAAATGCTTACATTTGCCCCTGAAAATCAAAATTGGTAGGTTATTCTTCCCATGCATTTCTCAAGTCACACAGCTGCTGCAATTCTAATAGCAGTCACATCCTAATTGAAGTTGCTGAATTAAAACTAAACTTTTGAAAAATATACAGTACAGTGGAGACTGTGATCAATGGCCTGGATTTGAAACACAAGCAACAGTATCCCTATTTTAATCTTTTAAAATTACTTTATCTAAACACATGTAATCACTGTTTATGTATGTTAATGTATTTAAGCTGCTTAAACACAGTAAGAGCTAGCTTTAGTAAGTACAACAAATACAAATCTGCTACAAACTCTTCAAATCACGTCTCACAGAAAACTAAATGCTGGCTGCTCAAGTCATTTTTGAAGCAGATGTTAATCTTCAATTTGATAATCTGATTTATGGTAAATTAAACTCTTACATGAAAAGAAGCAATCTGCTCCCGGTCTAAAGGCTTTGTCACAGACAGCTGTCCTGAGATGGGGTTGATGATGAAGATGCCTGTTGGAGGTTGGTCAGCTCCTGGGCCAGTCACACTGTACCGTAGCGAGAGGCTTTTATCACGATCAGACCTAATCTATTTGTCAAAAAAGATAACATTTACATTAGCTACAAACAAGCAATGGATGGGACTGCTGCTGAGATGAGCAGCAGCTCTTTTTTCCATCTTTAAGCTAAACCTCTAAAAAGAATTATTCTGGGAATTGCACAAAATTAGTATAAAGCTTGAAGTTTTCAATTACACTCTTTGTCAGAAAGATGGTCAGTGAATTTCTGGAAACATAAAAATATCCCTGCTTATTTCTCATAGGAGGACAAGTTGCATCAAACCAAAACAATTCAGTATACTCACCTTAAACAGATTTGTTAGATCCTAGAGAAAACATATGCTATCATAAAACTACAAGAAAGCTACCTAAAACTGTAAGAAATAAAAAGTCTAGTTTGGTTTTTGCCCTTCGCCCGTAATTTCCCAGATTAAAGCTGCAGACTCTCTTCTGCTACGGGCAATAGCCTTCAGAAACTCACTGGTTTTGTTTAAAGACTGAACTTTGGCCTCATCTTCCAAGGAAACATTAAAGGGCAGTGCATCTGTGAGGAGCAGATGAATCACCAGCATGCACATCAACAGAACAGAGCAAAACCACATCCTACCTACTTGAGCTAATGCTCTACCAAGTTCCAACAAACTGACTGTGACCAGCCAGTATCACAGCTAGAAGATCTCTCCTGTGCTGGGCCCTGGGCAACAGCCACACCTGTGTTGCAGGGCCCTGTGGAACAACAGGTGTCCTCACCCCACCAGATCCCATTTCCTTCTGCCTCCTTGTGCACCTCTCCTCCTGCTCACCCCCACATCCTTCCCCAGGTGGAAAACTCAAGTGCAGGAGACTGGAGAACTCCTCAACCAGCAGAGATCCTCCTTAACCACCTAAGTAAGTCATCACAGTAATTACCACCCAAACCAAGGTCAACTTCCACAAGTACAGCAGCACAGGGACAACTTAAAAAACCAAGCAAAGGCAGCCCAGCCTTTGGTACAACAGAAACCAACACAAAAGAAGATAAACGATTGGGCATTGCCCAATACATCATTTATGCAAAATCTCCTCAAGAGTTTGCTGAAGGACACTGAGATCATGTTTCTATTAACTTCCTTACCCTAACTAACTCCTGAGGAAATGGTCCTCTGGAATTTTCTGGTAGGTTGATTGGAGGAATAACCCAGTCTCTCTTCTGCCTCTTCAGAGGGCTGCTGTGCTTGTATTGTTGCCATGGAAATATGATGTCTTCAATTTTATTCTGATCCTTTCCCAGGTACAAGATAAAATTAAGTACATGTTAGAAGGAGAATTACCAGTAGATATCATAAAACAGCTCAGACACAATTATATAATTGACCAAAAGGCTGTCTTTCCTCTGTGTTCCTAGAACTGTTTTATATGCATTCACAGCACAGTATGAAAATAACCAGTATTATTTACAACTGCACTGCAAAATGTTAAGAACTCCTTTTTTCCTTATGCAAGTTTCAGGAGAAGTGGAATTACAAGCCATTTGTAGAATGCGCAAACTATTCTGCATTTTCTGAAAAGTAGTTAATATTTTGCAGAATTTAATAGTATGCGCCTTTATGTATTTCTCATTAGCTAGAACTTCAGTTCAGGTAATATGCTACTGTACATTAAATTTAGATCTGGGTGTGCTAAAATATAATTTGGAGTTCCAAGAGGAGTTTAATACATACTGGTAAGGAATGTCTCAAATATTTATGACCCTATTAAAACCCTTAGAATTAATGCTGTAATTATTTTAAACCTATGTCAGCCATGATGGATGCAGTAGATGACCCACTTTACACATTGGGCATTAATCTCTGCTGGGTGTCAACATTCCTTTCCTATTCCTTCCTATATCTGCAGTCATTTCATCCTTTGGACGCCAGCGTACATACAGCTCTGCTAGCTAAATATATATAGCTTGCTTAAGGGTGAAGACAGTGAAAAAAAATGTTTTCCAGTCTTTCAAAGGAAGAACTTTTTTTCTTTTTTAAATCTAATCAAATACGCCACAGAATAAAAACGGATGCTCAACTGAAGTCAGGGTTCCAATACTCTACACTCTGCTGATGGTAAGGATGCCTGAACTGGATCTTTGGAAAGAACAGGGTATGCCCTGGTATAACTAAGCATCTTTTCTTTATTAATAGACTTTCACAGACAAAATGACAGTATTTCCTGTGTTAAAAATGTGCCTTAGCAGATTTAAAATAATCAGCAAGTAAGCAAATAAAAATCCTGAGGATTACACAGCTTTGGTCTCCAGTGTGTTATCAGAAAAAAATGTATTGCATAACCACACTATTTTGACATTATGCTTAAATCTCTGACGTGCACCTATTGCAGGTATGTTAATCTATGAAGAAATTTTATTATTTATTTGTAAACCAAGAACTTTGTAAGAGAAGGTAAGAAACAGCAGGCAGCAAGTAACATACCAGCAAAAGGTAGCAGACCTAATACTGTCCTCCTAAAGTAAATGCATTGTTATCTGCATATGGCTAGGTTTGATTTTTGTTACAGTACATAGGTTATCCTGTAATAGCTTCCAGCAGAGGGAGACTATCTTCCTTACCAAGTAGCGATGGAACCATGAATAATTTACAATCTCTAAAGTGATTATGAAGAGACAAGACAAAGCAAATATTCCCTGCCAGAAATGCTTTCCTACCATTGCTGTGAGTCTACAGCTCCCATCTAATAAATGTGACTGATTCCTACACAGATTTATTTATTTTGTGATTATATTTAACCACTTGAATAAATACTGTACTACTTCCAAGCAAATTAGAATGAAGAATGGACTGTGTCCGACTTAAATTTGGGTACGTATCTAAAATGAAATACAAACAACAAAAAGAAACACAAACAAAAAAAGCTCAAACATAAATTAACTCAATATAGTAAAACAGGTATGTCTTTGCATACCTTAGTAAAGCTACAAAATAACAGACTATAGAAGAGTTATTACTAAAGCTCCAGCTTTAGGTGTCCCTTAATAAACTGTGCCTCATGGAGAGGTACATGACAGAAAGAATCGGATCCCTATTTTCAGGCCTGTTTGTGGAGATACATTTATAGAGGCTGCATTTAGTTCTTTCACCTTTTCAGAAGCTCCTGTGAAGGTCGGTTCAGGGGTTAGCTTCACTCTCATTTGCCATTCTTCCTGGGTTTCCTTGTCTTGAGCAGACACCACGAACTCTGTGGGCTCTGCTGAAAGCTGAAAGCTTCGCTCTGCGTAGACCACACCATCTTCACCTACTCTGAAATCTTCTGGCTCACTGCTTCCAAAGTGTATTTTTTTGTTTCCATCACAGCTTCGAAACCTCACTGTAAGCCAGACATAAAATGAAGAACAAAAAAATGAAAAAGCAGCCCTGTTGAACTCAGTGTGACATAAAATGCATTAAGAACAAAGATTCAAAAGCAGAGAGGCTTAACTTGTTGCCACTATAATCACATGCAATTATGAGTTAAGACTTGTACTTTAAGGGTCAGTCCCACAGTGACATCTGTGGAGTGCTAGGCAGAGATTTTAAACCTAGTTAGCCTGTCTCCTTTTCAAAAATACACACACAAACAGAGCAAGAAAACCACTTCCCTCCACATCTTGTGCTCAGTCGGTTTCCAGTGGAACGGCTGCAGGAATTTGCACCTTAAGCCTCACAAAGATCCAGTCAATTCATTAAAAACAAACAATAAATTTAATCACAATGTAACTATTAAACATAAACACAACTGTGCTTCCACCAGATTCCCTGCTGACCCAGGTAAGGCAGAAACCTAAAAGTCTGATAAGAGATTAACTTCTATGACCAGCTCAGCCAGCTGTATCATCTCAGGTATGTCACTTACAAGCTCAGGGACAGAGTTTCCTCGTCCCTCATCTACAAGATGGAGGCAGCAGTAATTACCTCATAGAGAAAATCTAAGTCAAAGACTTCATTTTATTATATCTTTTTTTTAATAAAGCTATTTCATGTACCACACATGTCCTTTCATCTACTTATGAGTTACCCACTGTTTAATTCCTCCACTCCTTCCTTTTTCTCCTGCCTGAAAGATGCACCCCGGAACAAGAAGTCAGTAGAACTGATTGTACAGATTAGGATGTGAAGTTAACAAAACAGAACTGACAGCAGGTTGTAGCTTTCTTTACCCAATTGCTTTCACTACTACTTACCTTCTGGGCTACTGCAAATAATAGCAGGTAAAAAATCAAAGTATGCTTTTATAACCAATGATTGTTCCTCAGTGTTTCCAAAACATTATGAAGTATTTTGATTGCATGGACAACAGAAGTGCAAAATATCATTATGAAGGTTGTGCTAAAATTCACATTGTGAAGACGAAGATGAAATCAGGCTTTGTGCCTCATTTAAGTTATTGGACCTTTTATATTGTGCTAAACCATGCACAAAATATTTAGCTTCAAAATATAAAGGACCTTCTCAAGAAAAATCACTATTAAAGGTCATACATCACATGCTTTCTTCTGTAATGCACTGTTTCTAGGAAGGCACCGAGAAGAATCATACCTTTTTTCATTTGAACCTCAAGGACCGAAATGATGTTCAGGTGACACACAAAATTTGTTTCCCTGCTGCTCCCTTTCAGTTATCCAGAATCCCCCGTCTTTCCTCTCCTGACAGAATGACTGTACTTTAAAAACATGTATCACGTACAAAAAGGAGACAAGTAGAGCACTTCTCCAAAAAAAAGACAGAACATCAACCTTCTTCATAGTGACCTTCAGAGCTGGGCAGGGATACTGCCTTTTCCAGATGGCCTGCAGATTTTAAAGTTCTACCTCCATGAAATGCCATCCCTACACTGGGGAGAAGAGCAACCCATGCCCACAAAGTACCAAACCCAGGAGAATAAATCTGCATAGGTAAAAGGCTCAAACACCACCACCAGGGCCCTTCCTGTGGTCCTCCTTGTAGATGTTGCCTCAGGTCTTCCTCATTAGCAGTGAGTGCTTCACTGAAATGCTAATGAATACTCAACTCTCCACATAAGCTTTCATACATACCACTCTCTAGGCATTCCCTACTGCTCCTCAAGTTCATCTCACCTCTCCATAAAATACAGTTCACTTGCTTTCCTATGGATCTACAGACTACCAGTCTGCAAGACTGAAGGAAGATGAACAGAAACTCTGGCCTGCTGTTTGTGTGGGAGAAAAAAAATGAGAAGCAGGTCAAGCTCCGAGATGTTGACTGTCCCACTGATCTCCCACTCTTTTCAACACTTAAGCCCCACAGCGTGAGTCAGCTTAACATGACCGTACGGTGAAACACAGCATCCAGCTGAGAAAATGCATGATTCTAAGCCAAGGACATAAAACTACTAGCCAAAACAGCTACCAGTACCCAGAATCATTACCACAGTCATTACCACAGTCTTAATTCTCTAATTCTGATTAGCCAAACTTCTGAGCAGGGTGTTTTGTATTGTTTAGCACAAAAATAGAGACATGTCCGCAAAGAGTTTACTCAAAAGTCACTACATCTACTAATTTAAGAACTTAATGACTGGACTACCAAACAGCATTGCTTGTGCTTGGGTTCAGAGGCACAGACCACCCATACCGCAGGCATGGAGAAAGCTGAGCCTTTTCCAAGCATCATCTTTGTTCACAAACTAAACTCCCAGTTAGAAACAGTTCCCATTAAGAGACTGAGGAAAAAAAACAGCCAGCAATAATAACCCATAGCTCTGTGCCTCTGCTGACCTCTCATCGCAGCTACAACTGCTCTCAAAAGCTCTTCTTCAAAAGGGTGTCTTGACCAGAAGGATGAAGAAGAGCAAGCCAGATTCACCTCTGACTCTTCTCAGACTCACTTCTGAAAAGTAGGGAGTGGGAAAGAGGATGAATATTATCTAAACTTTGATCATTACTGGTTTTTTTTAAAAAAGATGAAATTTAAAATATTACAGTCATTATGGTCCAAAAGACTGAGATATCACAACAGTATTTTATAAAAAAGTATTTCTGAGCTGTTGCACAGTACCATAATATATTCATTTTTGGTATACCAAATTCATAAAGAAGATGATTTCCTTCCCTGTCTTCTTACATATAAAATCCAGTAGGAAAAAAAAACCCAAACCCACAATAACAAGAAAAAAAGCCCTGCTAGCCACTTCATTGATATTCTTCCTCCAGGCAACTGTATATTATGAGATTCAATGAAAATCCCTTTCCTTTGACAGTATCCTGGTAAAAAATGTGCAAAATTGTCAATACTTTGTGAGAATGATTCTCCCTTTGCAAGGAGAGCACATTAACAAATTATACTCAAGTATAACCATGTATAATTAAATTCCCTTGACAGAGAACAGGTTGTGCAGTAGCTACTCCTTTCCCCCTAACTGCATAGTTATCAGTCTTGTAAATTGGATTTAGATCACTTCGCTTCATTTTTCAGTGTTCAACTGGTATGAACAAAGACTGATTTCTGACTGTAGGGTTTTAGGCAAAGATTTTTGCAAAAATGCTACAGGACTTCCCCTCCCTGAGAAAATGACTGTTGATGCCAGCCATGCTCTTTCTAACAACCACGGGAAAGGGAGGCCTGCTTTCCAAAAGTCACTTTGTGTTGACAGATCAATCACTTTGATTCCTTTCATTTAAAAAAAAGGTTAACTAGATACACTATGCAGCATCTTAGTCACTTTATAGGGTAGAAAGAGTAATCAAGTATCTGATTTTACTGGTTTTTAAGAACACTCTCTGCATAAATAAGCAGATGTATCTCGCAATCTGTAAAAACAACTCATGGATTTTTAAATATTTGTCTTTTGAACATCTGAATAGTATCTGATTTTTAAAAGTATATTATTTGAAAGCACTAGGAAGTATTTAATAATAATCTGAAATATAACTATTTTGGTTTTAAAAAGAATCTTTAGTCATATCAAAACAGTAATATGCAGCATGGGAGTAAATGCAATTAGTTTGCGTGCTCAAAATAAGGCTGTGCACAAGCATTTACAAAAACATGGTCTTTAAACCAAAGAAAAATCATATTTAGTATTAGTATAAGATTATTATTAAACATAAGGCACTAAGACAAAAGACCATTAGTATCCTAATTCGTGAGTCTTTCTTCATCCTAAAAACAAGATAAGCATAATCTATTAAAAAAAAGAATAAAATAGGACTACAACATTCTAAAATGAAAATCTAGAGCTCTCTGGTATTAAAGCAAGCTTTCAAGCTAACACTCTAGCATGGAAGTAATTACAGTGTATGCATACGTGTGTAGTGTACAAAACATTAAGAACTAAACATGCAAATTCATCTGAAGTGCACTGGAGGGCTACACCACTCATGCGCAGGTTCAACGAGATGAATGATTCATGGTATCTATAAAATACAGGTCTAACCGTGTACCTTCCTAGTAATCTTGTTACCTAGAACCATTTCTCAGAAAGTAAAGACTTTTTTTCAGCTACTCATGTTGGTTTTAACCCTTTGACACACTGCTTCTACTCTTTCAGTCTTAGGCGAATAACACTGGAATTACTTGACCAAGGACTGAGCACAGAATCATACAGTCATGAAATGTTTTGGGTTGGAAGGGACCTTAATCATCTTCTAGTCCCAACATCCCTGCCATGGGCAGGGACGCCTTCCATTGAACCAGGTTGCTCAAAGCCCCATCTAACCTGGCCTTGAACACCTCCAAGGATGGGGGATCCAGAATGATACAATGATATATTAATATCATTTTTTCATGAACATATTCATGTACAATATAGAATATTAATACAGGATTTTCATTACTTGCTTCGATCCTGAGACAGCTGCATTGAGTTTGCCATCTGGATATCTGCATTTTGAAAATATTCAGTTCATTTCTAGATAACATCCCCATGCATACAAAAAGAAAAGTGTATTTCCTTCTGTATATTTGCTGGAATGGTATTACACCTCTTGAATGCTATTCTCAGTGCCTAAGCATCAACCTCAAGACGAAGACTCACTTAGAGTACATTACGGAAATTGCAGCAAATGCCAACAACATATACACTCCAGCAATACAGTAAGAGTGTGTATCATAAAACGGAAAACACAGGTATACTTAATCTACTCAGGATCACTCTGCAGCAGATAAAATAAATAGAATAAGAAAGTAGCTTACACACAGCTACCAGCCAGGCACCACTTTTACCTTTGACAGAATGAGAAATTATATGGAAACATTCTGCTTGAACTGTCTAGCTATCTGCATCCTTAATATCTCAACACTACCTTCTCCAAGAACCCTGTATTTGACAAGTCTCCTTACTTTTCAGAGAGAGAAACTGGAGAAAACCACACTAAAACACACTTTTAAAAATAACTACTTTATAAATTAGTTATTTATTCAGACTGGATACTTCTCTATCCGTAAGGTGATCTCTCAGGCCTGCTAACAAAGTGCACATGCTCATATTTCAGCTCATGCTTCACTGGAGGGGTTGTGAAACACCCATGAGACATCCTTTGCTACAGTCATAGACGACCTTCAAGAGAAGGGGGGTTTTGACATAATGGTGGACTGTAACAATCACAAAACTAAACTATATTCTAACTTGCCTCTTCCACCACCACCAGCACTTCTAAAATGAGTCATTTTAGAACTTCCTGAGACCAGCTTAAACCATTATTTAATTTTTTTTTTTTGATACATGGGTGGTCTACAGCCAGGAAAATGCCTTGTTCTCACCTACCTGTACGCTGAGAAAATTAGCTACAGAAATTTGCTGATGCAAAATAAACATGCAATATAGTCAGGTTATTTGAGAGAATATAATATTCCTACTTGCATTATAATTCAATTTGTCACAGTATACTTTAGAGATACTTTAATATACCAGTGTTGTTTCTAATAGGTTTTAGTCTCTTTTCTAATCTCCTTTCCTACTTTTCTATCCATACACTGTAGTTTATCCTGCACTCCAAACCACCTGGAAAAATCTCAAGGCATTCCTCATTTTGAGGCTTTCTGGAGCAACCAACCTGCAACACTTCAAAAGAAAGCCTGCCAGTCAAAAGGCAGCTGCTTACCACTTTCCAAGAGGCAAGCCTGCTAATTCAGTAATTGCTTTTGAAAACCCCTGCCTTTTTGCTGAGCTCTGCATTCTGCCACCCCAGCCCACGCATAGTAGAAGGCTACTTCAGCAGGTTACACAAAACCAACTGGAGTTTCACACTCACTAAGGACCAAATATCATGGCCATTTGCTTCTCATTCCTATTTTCACTTGACTTCACAAGCTTTACAGCCTGGTGCCAAGCAAAAGGCAGGCTATGAAGCCTGCAAGATGGGAAAAGAAGTGTCACACCAAAACGTTTCAACTGAGATAAAACTGGAGATACATTCAAGTTATTTACGAACTTAAGGTGTTTCATGATTTGACTCCTAACAGCTTAGCTTTCCCTATTTCCATACTGTATGGAAATTAGTATGTATTGTTTTATCATTTGTCTATTCAGTCAGGAGAACAATCATTAAAAGAAGTGTGATCTGCAAGATTTATGGTTTAATTCATCCTGTACACTTATTTCATTAACTGAAAGCAGTGCCAGAGTGATCTGCAGAAGGCATTAGGTAAAACCTCCTATTAATATAAGACTTTACTCTGTGGAATTATGATGCTCCTAAGTCAGTGTTCTCCTGCACAAAAGCTATAAAGTTGTATGAAAATTTATATGACACACTGGTAGAAATAATTTGTGCTAGTTACTGCAACTAATGCTCATTAAGTGCAGTGTTTCCCGCCCCACTCCCCGGCCTGCTAGTTCTAGATAGACAAATGTACACGTTTCCTAAAATAACATACTTCTAAGGCAATCTGGCAGCCTACACAACAGAAGGGCAGTGGACATACACCTCCCTCTCCCTACTTCTGCAGCATATATATTTATTCTTAATTTGTACAATTGCATTTTGATTTTTTTTTCAAAGTATTTTGTTGCAGGGTGTAACTGGGAAACATTAACACTCAGCGCATACTCTGTCCTACGTTAGAGGACCTCCTCCTCATAAACCTTATTAACTCAGATACTAAAATGTATTTCTAAAGTATTTTCTTTCACAGGTAACTATCACCAGACTGATTCCCGCATTCACAGTGAAAGACTCACACAGTTCTTTAATAAAATGCCAATCTAGTTTCCAGTTCCCATAATCCTCTTTGTTTACAGAACAAAGTCGTAACAGGCATGCCAGAATGAAAATCGGGATAATGTTCTTTCTATTTGACAGAAATGCCTCTGCAGCTTTTCAGAAGGGGAATACCAGCCATCAGCAAAACACAGGACTGGTATCACAAACAGAGTCCAAATTATATCTGATTCACTGACTCTTTTCAGTCCGTGCCTCTACCACTCACTGACACAAAGATCTTCTGCGCTTTGACACCCCTTTTGTCTTTATTTTAGAAAAAATAAAATGCAGAAGAATAAGCATCTTCAAGCAGGGGAAGTACTTCTATTTCGACAACTACTTTTGTTTTAAAACACAAAAGGTTTCTTTCCGGATTCCTCCACTCTGTATTGTTTAAGGCTGTTTCACTATAGATGAGCCTATAGGCCCCTGCAGAGTTCTGCACCAGCTTTTTTTTCTAAATGATGCTAGCTGAAAGAAAACTCGGTAATAAATGTCATTTCTGTACTCTGGAGTATGCGGTGCGCCTTTAATACTTTCCCAAGTATACCATTCTACACACTAATAAAAAGAAGGATTAAACACTAATCTCTTATACCCATAATGCATCAACTGACTACACCTGCTAAAATCCAATTTGGTAATTAAAAAATGTATCTACTGAACAGTCAAACCCGGAGACTAAAGGGAAAGTACTTTGCCTGCAGACGGGTAGCAGAAAACAGAGTTTCAAAATTCAGGCACTTTACACAAACCTATTTTTACCTCTATTCAGTTTTATGTGACCTTAAGCAGTGTACAAAACAAATACCTACAATTACAGTGCAGCAATTAAAGGGCAGTTTTATTGCTATAGTAATGACTTAAATACCTAGTAAAAACTGGATAAGCAACTTTTCCTTTTAGTCAATCTTTAGAAAATGAAAAAAACAAAAAAAAACTTAGCTTTTTTTGGTTTTCTTTTTTTTTTTTCCTTTGTTAGCAATAAGGAGACTGAGAATAGATGCTTTTATATTGTCTCTTTGCTAACTATTCCTGGCTCAAAGTCCTTCTAGGCTTCAGGTTTCACATTTCTTTCTAACTCTTCTTTCTTTCTTCTTTATACCTCCTCCTCCCTCTCTATCCAGGTGTTCTGTTTTTTTGATTAAAAAAAAAAAAAATATTACTTTATTCCCCAATAGTCCCATTTTTCCCTACCCTCTCTTGTAACAGTGCTCCTGACAGAAATGCAAAGGTGCAAAAGTCTCACTAATTTCAGGCTGACAACCCCGTCTGCAGCTCAGGCTTCAAGTGTATCTAGGCAGAAAGAGCCTGTCACTGGAGGGCTGCCTTAATTAAAAAATAAACTAATTAACTAAATAAAAATGCAGGCTTCTGGAGTTTCTATAAAGAGCCAGGACTTGCTGAATATCAAACTGGTGAATACTTTCAAATGAGCTGATGATCTGTTTCACCAATACAATCGGTCAGCAGTTTTCCACAGCAGTTTAAGCCCCCACACCAAGAGGGGTTTAGGAACAACAACAGAACATATGGAGAAGCAAGCATATATCACAGATATGCTGTATGTCATTTCTTATCATGAAAATAAATACCATAGAATTATATTAGATATTTTTCTTACTAAATTATAGGACTGCTCAGGCAGAAGTATATGTTGTATTTGTATTGCACTGCAACAAAGAAAAATTCCCAGCTCCGACAAAATGGCAGCAATCCTGCCAAGACTCCTGCTTCCTGTTTCAAAAAACAGCGTCTTAAACTGGGATGTTCTGTGTTCTGCTGCATAAATCAGGACAGTACCCATCTCTTGAGAATACATTCTGCAGTCCCTTCAACGTGGCTACAGATACAGCAAGGGGACAGGGAACAGTTTTCCCTTAAGTCGCCCTTCCAACTTCACAAATCAGTGCACATTTGAGTGTGATGACCTTCCATGATTACCAGTGTTGCTTTTTCTCTCTCTTTCCTTCCTTGGTTTGGTCTCTCCAACAAAGGCGGCTTTTGCCACCCTCCCACCAGCCACTCTGTGCACACTATGGACTAGTATTCCAAAGCTGCAGTTATTTTTAATGTTTTTTGAAAAGTCATTAGTCACCATCAAGGGACTATGGCAGCTCTCCATGACACTTCTTTCCTAAAAGATAAATTCTGCTATCTCTAGGGAGAACCTGGAGAACCTCCCAGCCAGTGGAGTTGGGCATGGACACAGCTGCATCAACATTACCACAGCAAAATGCAGGCACAACCCATCTCAAAGCAGAACCACACTATAATACAGGGCTGTTCATCACCTTAGCACATGGATAACGGTTGAAAAATACCCTATTTGCTTGAACGCTGTGCTTTTTTAATCAAAAAAAACAGCAAGGAACCAAACAGGGTGGAAGAACAGCAGAGACAGCCTGGCAGCATTTACACTGATGTGTTAGATAGTATAATCCCTGGGATTTATGATTTTTATTGCTGTCACTGGAACATGAACCATCAGTAGGCCTCAGGCAGAAAAACAGTTGGCATGGCAGCTTAATGTTATGCCAGACCTTAGGTTATTATTATTAAACTCAAATATATTACCATAAAAAACCAAAAAAGCACTTGGTGACTGGCACAAGCTAGTACAGTGCATTTCACAGCCAGGCCATAGTAGACTTACAAAGTAGAGGTCTCAATTAGTTAGGGCAGTATGTCTATCTCATTATAAGGGAGTACACCTGTGTGTGAAAAAGTAACTTCTAAATGGGTATTTTCTACCTGTATGTACCGCTTTCATAATTTAAAATAGAAAAGTTGATGTGCTAATCATTAATTAATCATTTAAGAGGGGGAAGGACCAAGAGAACTGGCAGGAAAATGCCTAGTTCGTGTATTTGAAGGTACCTCTACCACCTCGATTGTTCATTCAGTGGCTTTTTATAGCTCCTCTCCAAACACACCTCACATTCCCCCTAGATTCAGTAACTACGTGTAGATACCTTAAAAACAAAGGGCCACTAATATTAGCCATCCTGTATAAATGAATTAGAAATATATAGGGAATCATTTGACACTGTTGACCACGGAAGTTCTTCACAGTGAAACCTTGAAGTTGTATTCAGTCTTACATACAGCAAAGAATGATTAGTATGACAGAATAAACTTATGATTCATGTTAAAAAGAGAATAAAGAAGTGATAATAGCCCTGTTACAACTTTTTTGTTGTGGGCCTGTGAAGTGATAGTGGCCCTTTTGCAATGTTCTTCTTGTAAGCCCGTGATGTGATAATGGCCCTTCTACTTATCCATCAGTTTTTGGCCTAACGTAGAAAACAATGTTTGAGTCGTGATAACAAGATTTAGCAGCCCTTCTACTTGTCCATCAGTTTGAAAATAGTGCCTCCCATAAATCTGCTAGTTTCGGGTGCTCCTCCTCTGCGTATCTGGTGTTGCTTGTCGCTGGAACAGTGATCACACGGCTCTAAAGTTTAGCCAGCAGTCAGAAGACTTGCAGACATGGCTGGTTTTTGGTTGGTTGGTATGACTGGGGCATTCGGGCATGCTGGGGGTGAAAAGTGCAGCCTGAGGAAGACTACTTACTTCATCTTGAAGACCCCTGCCCATGACCAACGGAGGGCAGTGCGCAAGTGCCAACGGGGTGGGGGGAACTAACTGTAATATCCCCACGGCTCTCTGGGGAACCTACTGAATATGCATGACTGTGTGTAATAAATGTCTGCTCACTTAACCTCCCTGTGTGTGACTTAGCAGAGTGAGGACTCCCCACCACTGCTTGCTTATCTCCCATCAACGAGCACATTAGTATGCATTTTACATATTTTTCCTCTTGAGCTACATAAGTACAGTGATCAGAAAAAAACAAATCCAGTACTTTTTAGTGACTGGAACTTAGTAAATAATAACAGATTATGATTTTTAATTAGTTTTATCTTCTTGCTTGATTATCTAAACCATATTCCTGATGAGCTGAAAACCATCCATTGTTGCAATGTTACCAAATCTCAACAGCACAAAAGGTAACAAGAGGAAAGGTCTGACCTACTGACTTCAGACTTGAGTCTTGTCAAATTACTAGTTTATTTTGCGCAAGGTCTACCCGGTAAGCTAGAGAAACACTAGCTGCAAGCAGAAGCAGTATCGTTGTTTCATGTCTGACTGCACTATATGCTGCAAACTCTTTAAAATGACCAACGTGAGGTCATTTGTATACAGCTGACACAGGTTAAGTCAAAATTCAAGCAACACTGCTTTCCTGCAAAAACATTAACCATACCTTGTCTAGGGATTACAAAATTAAGAGGCTCAAATAATCCACTTAAACTGACAGTAACAAAATTGACAGGAATAAAAAAAAGGTGTTATGTTAGGAAAAAACACTGATAGAAACTGTTGGGTTTTTTTTACAAAACGCAGAGAAGCCTGACAGCAGCACAACATGGTACCTGGGTTTATATAGCAAAGAAAAAAAACACCACAACCCTTGGATACAATATGCAAACAAATGAGAGGGATACAGACAGACTTCACTCAGGAGACAACTTTCAGCACAGCCACTGCAAAATGAAGACATACTTTAGGATCCTATGCCAAGACAATGTTGTGCAAATTTATGCAATTTATTCCAGGTGGGAACACAGACACAGACCTGACTAAACACACTCATTTAACAACTGCAACTCAGTATAGCCACAGAAGAGCAGAAAAGAAAAAGAACAGGTCTTCTGATGTATTTTGAGATACGCTTCCTATGATAAATGCAGCACTTTTTTTTTTGTGGTGTCTAGACTCTCCTGTGGGCCTTGTGAGCGCAAAACATAAGGCACTTGACATTCAAATTGTGTTAGACTGGAATAATGCCTGAAAATGGCAGGGGTTTGACTGATTGAACTAGAACTGAAGATTCTACTTTTAGCAAAGCCTAAGGATGGGAGCAGGATATTACCTTTCTGAACCCTTTTGTTGGGTTGAAGAGTTACATGAGCTTCAAGACAAAAGATTACAGTTATAAATATCACAATGAAAAACCCATATATGATAATGGCTCTTAAAGGGAATCATTACGATTCATTTCTGGATGTGGCAATTAACCTATTACTGTCTCTGTCAAGCCTATTTTGCTGAGAAGCAGTGATGTATTGTACTCTACGCAGTCTTGATTTCTCCATTATTAGTCATGACACTCTAAGTTTCTTAGTGAAGATTACACAGCATCACCCTCCAAAGGTCCAGACTGCAAACTGTCTGGGAATTATCCCCATAGCAATCAGTATAATGGGACTGATCCTTGAGTGTGAGTCCTAGGTACCACATGAAAATAGTAATACATTTGCATGAATCAAACATGGTCCAGCCACCATGGATAATGGAAACATTCAGTGGCAACTTGCAGAATCAACACATCACAAAAATAAAACAAAATTTGTTTTTAGACAGTCTCTTACTCCAACAGGAAGGCATTCTTTGCTTTGCTTACCAGAATACTAAATACTTGTTTCCAAAAGGAATCTGAGTGGGAAAGCCCCATTGTAATCAACATTGCAACATTTCAATGGCTATTTCAGCTGTCATCTGTATTCCTCTCAATTTTCCTGGAATGTCTGAATTCCTTAAAAAGTCACCTGTGGCATTCACTCATGAGAACAAACACCTCTTTTCATTTCCTCTCCCCAAAACAATGCCAGTTTGCAAAGGGAATAAATAAAGCCCTTGCTATATATACTTCAGAAAATACTACCTAGTGTGTCCTACAGTAGTGAGTGCTGATGCAGATTTTTTTTCCTTAGGATAAGCATTATCATGAACATACTGTACAAAGATCATAGAAATGTTGTCCTGTGATAGCTAATACAAGGGGATACATGATGTGTTTAAATGATTATGAAAGTTATTCATGGCAAAATTCTTTCCTTTCCTGGTGCACGATGTGCAGTTCCTGTCCAGTAAATCTCAAACACAATAACCAAGACATGTCTTCGTATGCATACTGAAAATGCTTTTGGTCCATAAATGCAATAGTTTCACCTATTGAGAGATGACGAAGTCATTCAGCGAGACAACATACTGAATTTCTGTTGAAACAAAACTGTAGAGCGTGAAATAGCAACTTGTCATCAGATGTTGGGAGTCTGATGTTCAGCAGCAGCAGCTAAAACCACTCTCTCCTCCCACCTATGTCTGAGGGAATTGACAGCCATCTGCACGCAGGTTTGGCCAGCCTACATCCTGCATTTCAAACTCTACAAAGCTGTTTAGGATCTATTTCACTAAGGTTTAGGGCTGTGTTCCAGGAAGTAGAAACCCAAAGTAAAAATCCACACCCCCAAAAATCACAAGCATAAAAACAAATCAAGCCAAACCACCCCAACACAAAAAAACCCTCAACTCAACATTCCCCCTCACACATACACACTCTGAAACTCAAACCAAATAAAACCAAGAATCAAGGTTTTCTTCAGGCATTCTTCACTACAATCTACCTTCTATTAAAACGTGCACACTGCAGTTGAAGAATGGACCCCTATCCACAATACCCTACCTCACTTCACATTAAAGGTGCGGAGAGTTCATTTGCTCTTAGGACAAGGCTCCAATGAACACAGCCTGACAGCCTGCAAACAGAGGCTGAGGAGTTGCCCAAAAGGCACTACCCAACACATGAGGCATCATGCGTTTTTCAAGCTTTGGACAGGCTGCTCACAGGGACAGTATTGCAGACCTTCCTGCCCAGTGGAGAGAGTCCACATGCCAATCAGACAGGTTAGCAAGCAATATTATCAATCTGTCAGCCTTCTCAGATGAGCTCCCTGAGTCCAGAACAACTCTTACTAAGTTGGGCAACGCTTGCAGTAAATGAGCAATTCATTATTTCGATCTGCCTCTCAGGGCTCAGATCGAGGTATCTAAAGCTCACCTTCCCATGAGAAAGGGTTTTTTGCAAACTAAACGCAGCCTCTCTCAGCAACAGGAGGAAGCAGCAAGTGAAATGGAACAGATCTGACCTTAAACTAAACATCTGAGCTACATTTTAAAATACTGGCACAGAGGCATTATTACTCTGCTTTGATATGCTGCCAAGAGAAAGCAAAGAGATGCTGAAAACTGAACTCCATTTAGAAGTCATGTCCATTTTTTAATAATCCTTGTAATACTGTGCACATAACTTAAGGATGTTACAAAAGACAACACACTATGATGTCAGACAATAATAATACTCCTGAAGGTCTTAACAGATTCAATGGTTAGTAGTGTCAAATATTAGAAAAATATAACTGATGTCACGAATTACATACAGTAACTTTGGTATGAAGAAAGGCATGAGGGTAAAATTAACACCACTTTTGGCTCAGAAGCACGTAACATAGCACTGTTCTTCATTAGAAGTTAACATTTTGATAAAGTTCACTTTTTTCTGTACGAATGCAGAGATGTCACTTTCAATGTGCAACTGTTGGCATTTTCTCCATTACAGACATAATACAGATTTTTAGAAAACTGTATCACCAACCCACATGATTTTTCCTTAACTCCTTTGTTGCGCGATGCCTCCAAGTCCACAATTCAACTTTGTTTTTGAGGACGATGGAAACAGAGCAACTTGAGACATCTGGTATTTTAGTCACACAACAGTGATGTATCTGTAGTACTCAAAAAGTCCTCAGGATGAAAATCAGTAACTGCATTCAAGCTATTTACAAATCACATTCAACTGCTGATGTTCAGCTGCATAGCTGTGATTTTATTTTAGCTTACCTTCAGAACAGATAATGTTTCTTTTGCCATGCACTCCAGCATTAGCTTGTTTTAATTAATTATTTTCCTGTTTCTTAACACAGCTGTCTCCACCATGTCTCTTCTTAACTTGCTTTCTACATATGACACAACACAATTCTCTGCCTTCATATTTTTCAACTAGATATCTCCAAGAGGCTTTTGCCATAAAATGCTTCCATGCTGTTCACAGCAGTACTACTGCTACATATCTCCTTGCCTCTTAGGTGCCAGTGAGATCTCTTCTATCATTCTCCCAAACAGGAAAGATGCAGAGAGAATAAAACAGCCTTAGCTCCAAAGGCTGTAAACAAAATCGTCTTCCCAAAACCTTGATGCAGGGTGACAGAGCCAAGACAAATAGCAGTGCCTTAGGAAACAGATCTCCCTCTCTTGGGACAGCTTACCTCACCGTGTATTTCAGGAGCTAACTATATGGGACACATCACTTCTTTCCACTACTCTGTCAAACGCATTTGCCCCATTACAACCCAAGATGCTCTAATTTAATAATGGATGAAGAATGGCCGTAACTCATGCCATCTTTACAGAAGATACAGAAACCATTCTTAAAGCCACTCTAACAAACAGGCAAGACTCTCAAAGCACTGCCCTCAAAACCTGTCACCACTTAAACTTTGCGCAGAAATATTTGTCTTCCTATTTTAAAAAAAAAAAATAAATAAATTAGTATGATTCATGTAAATGTTTCCTCTCTTGCCAAATTGGGCCATTCTCTATTCGTATCCTCATCTGGTCAAAAGCGTACCTGAGCCTGTGTGGTGCTCGTTGACCTGACCTAAATGCTTCAGAACAAAAAAGCTGTATACTTTCTCTAGATGGAAACTGAAAGGATCCATCTTTCCCTAAGTATCTTTTCAGTCAGGTAACGTTTTCTTTTTAAGCTACTACTTACATTTCATACTTTTCTTGGTTGCCGTCATCAGCTGCAAGAGGGTGAGGCATGGCGTGTTTTTATTAATGTAATAAAGAAGGCATTATTCTTAACTTTTATCATCCAAGCCTGAAATACATTTACAAGACCTAGCCAACACTTTGAATTAGACTACTGGCTCTTCAGAACTAAACACACTTTTGATACTATTTAATGCTGTGCTGTAAAATATTGCTGTTTTCAAAATGAAGTTTATTAAGTTTATAAAAGGTATATTTATGTTTCCTGACTTAATACTATATTTACCAGACCAATAGACAAGTCTACATTTCTCATCTGCTTATAAACACTGTGCACACATAGTAATGATCTGACTATTTCCTTTCCTTACTATGGATGATAAATCTGAAGAGAAACAAAACCCAACCTTCTTGGGGCCTTCAAATGCATCTGCTATAGAACACAGAATCATCGAATAGTTTGGGCCAGAAGGGACCCTGAAGATCATTTAGTTCCAACCCTCCTGGCATGGGCAGTGACACCTTCCACTAAACCAAGATTTAAGATAAATAAAAAATGTCCAGTAAAGTAGACCAGGAATGAGGCACAATGTCTATCCCTGCTCGTATTAATACTGCTTTATTGTATGATCCTGAGGAATGTCCCTCCTTAATCAAACAGTTTTCCTGCAGAAGCAGAACGGAGGTTGAGAGATGATAGGTGAGAAGGACCCACTGCTACCGCTGCCAGGGCTGAGCTGGGCCACGTGCCACACAGCACAGGGCAAGCACCTCACCACAAGCAGTTTCTACTCCTCCTCTCATTGCTCCAGACCTCTGCCATTCCAGACAAGAGAGATGCCACCTCAGCCTCTCCTCAGACAAGGAATTTATGCTCAGATACACAAACACATGGCTTGAGAACACAACATTAAACGACAGAGAACTGCTGTAGCCCTGAGTTTTACAAGGATACTGCTGCAGGGGCAGCTCTGCCATGCAGGCAGGACAAGGGGTCACACCGGTCAGCAAAGTATCAAGGGCAGCAAATTGTTTAGTGACTATTTTGTTTACTGCGCAAGTGGCTTTTGACTAGGAGAGGTGGTAATTCTTTCCAGCTTGCCTTGGGCAGTGAAAGCTATAAAAGCATTTGTACTTGACTGGTGTCTAGGGAAATCAGGCTGAGTCCTAGGTCTGCTCCTTTATCAAGTTTGCCAAGTGGTATGCTACGTGTGGCATGCTTTTATATTTCTTTTTTCTCTCTACCCCCTCTCTGATTATTTCATGTCCAGAAAGAGTACCAGACATGCCAGTCCAAAAGTAAATGAAAAGCAGGCAAACAAATATATCCAAAACTCAGTATTTAGCAAACTGCTTTTGCAAAGGTTCATAATTGGAGCAAGAATTTGTCCTCATCTTTACACGAAAACACAAGGCCATGCAGATTCCTTGTGAGAAAAACCTCTCCCAGGCTAAAGATCTGCATGGCAAGTTGAAGGAAGCAATAAATGGCTGCAAAACAGTTTTATTTACAGCTTGGCAGAAGCTAAGTGACAGCGCCCACCAGCAGCCATACTAATGATAAAAACAGAAATATGGATTTTTAAAGCTTATTTATGGCCCATTATGTAGTTTATGCTGCACCGCTGTCACATGTTGAATGAGAAATTACAACACAGCTGGTGACAACAGGGAATTTCAGTAATAACCTTGAACAATCTTTCTATCTTTCCCTCAGCTCTTGTCGAGGAGAAAGTGCAATTTTTGTTAAAACTCCTAAAACTGAAGTCAACTGTAAAATATTACATTCTTTGAAGAACAAGAAGGTGACTTTGGCTAATACTGATGCATTTACAGAAAGGAACAATCAACCTTTCAAAATGAAAATTTTCATTTAACATGGAACACTGAAATTATTAAAAATTTAATGAACTATAAATTGTGATTATTAAATGCAACTATGAACAGTAACTCAGAGAAATGTGCTCTTTTACGTTATTTTGTTAGCACACAGTAGATTAAAACAAATTATAGTTTCAAGGTCTTAATCATTACGTAACTCAATGCCCACATCAGTGAATTTTCTAAAAACACTGCATACACATGGAAAAATTCCTCATGGTGCAACAACTAAAGGAGGGCTTCCACAATATTTGGGTGAATTTAAGCAGGACCTCAAAAGCCCTAAACAACCAGCCATAGCCCATTAATGCTGTAAGTTAAACTGTCAAATCAAATCAACCTTAAGTTCTTACAAGTCTATGGGAAACTTATTTTTAAAAAAAAATAAGTACCACCACTTCTAGGCATTACTGCACTATTTACTGTACTGCTCACTTGAAATTGTTGGATGGTGCGTACTGGAAATTTGAAGTGATGTGGTTTCCAAAAAAGAAAAAAAATTACAAATATTGAAGTAATATTGGTATTGTTTATACGTGCTTTAAATGAAGCAAGAGAAGAAAAAATGAAGAGACTGCTACAGAAAACAGATATGCATGAGTTTTCGCTTGTGATTTCATTTGAAAGTTAAACAAAAATACTTCCTGGAATGGCATCTCAAATTGATACTTAAATAAATAAAACATCAACAACCAAACACCAGCTTTTCCAAAGTCAAGTCACTGTGTTTGCAAAGAAAGTGCTAAAGGGAAACAAGTAGATACCTAAACCTCTCTATACTATACACTGGTATTGATTTGAGAGAGTTTGGTATGCAGGAGAACTGCAAGACTGGATCCCAGGGAAATGAAAGGAAGCAGTGACGCATTCTGATGCCCGGAATCTTTCCAATGAACAGAGGATTCGCTCCTGTGGCTTTTCCTAAAATTTCTCATGGCTAACAGAAAAGAAGCGGGGATCAAGGCTGACAAAGCATGGAAGCACGTCCCAGTTTCCCCTCTCCTTGGTAGCGTATCCCCTTGCCCTTCAATTACAGAACTCTGCAGAGACCCTGGTAGAAAACCAGAGAAAATGTGTCTGAATAGGCAGTGCTAAGGGAATACAGAACTGGTCTCAACAACTGCACATAGGCAAGGGGGAAATGCTTCTAACACGTTAGTTATGGCCCTGGTCAATACACATCATGGGTTGCTTTCATTCATTCTACTGTAGGCTATAGCTGCAGTAACAATGCCTTATTGCCAGTCCTTTCTCTTGCCTACAGGCAAGTCCTTCTTATCCTTTCAACTATACCAACATAATGCTTGCAGAAATCAATTTTATCTTTAAGATACTAAATTCTGACATACAAATGGATTAACAGATGACAACAAACACTAAACGCATGTAGCATCTCCAAGATCTGAGATGGATTTGCAGGCATATATAACACAAGCAGAATTGACAAAAGATCCTAATAAAGATTCCCCAACATTTACAAGTGTTATCTATCTAGATGTTTATCTACGTATTTTTACAGTACATTGAAGTTGCTAGCAGAATAAAATTGCAGCCACTTAGACTGGAATTTGCCATGATAGGAATTTATTTCCTTTGTGTCAGCATATGGGCCTCGGCCACTTCTGAAAGCTACAGTAGGAAAACCATTTTCTTTACTCCTACAAATGCCTAAGCTAACTACTTTGGCAAGGCCCACTGCAGGGATGGAGTAGCGCTCTTGACTGTCACAGGTACAAACCACGAACAATTACACTGACTACTCTTCACTTTCGCCTAAAGAGACCGGTCTTTGACCTGGCTTCCCCTAGACAACCCTAAGGAAACTGAAAAACTGCAATTCCCAAAGCCCCTGACCTCACGGGAGACAACACGTGCTGCCCTTGAAACAGTATTTCATCATCAGTTTTCTTGTGGGCATGTGGCACAGAAGTGGACCTAGAGGCCACAGTTCTGGGGCAGATAAGCACTGGAAAAAGACTGTGATGCTGCTGCTCAGAGAACATGTCCCATGAATAATTCCCCCCACTTTCCCCTATACTATCCCCCCCACCTTCTGCAGATTTGCAAATCCACAAACTGACAACTATACAGAAATCCAAAAACAGGAAGTATTCTGACTATCTGAACTATTCGAAACTAGCAATCATTCAGGAAGGCAGCACACATGGGCAACAAAGAGCAAGCAGAACACAAAATCCAGTACATCTCTATTCAGTGGCAGGAAGGCATCTATTATCAGATGCAGAATGGGCCTGAAATGCAAAGAAAGCCAGCACTGTTGCAAGCATTACTAGGAACATCCTAACTGCTCGTTACAAGTATTCAAAGAAAACCAAGCTGGGACAACCCCAAAACAGTATCTTTAAAACTGATAAACTGAAGTTAATTCTCGTAATAAAGCTGAAACCAAAGCAAGCACATAAAGTACATAAGGTACTACCCAGAAAACTCACAGATAAAAAAGAAACAAACAGCTAGAGGCTGGCCTTCACAGCCCATCTCAGCAAGCTCACTATAGAGAAGCAGTGAAAGATGCAGTCAGCCTTTTAGACATGGTTGTCTTGGAGACACCAGAACACACTGTATTGATGACAAAGGAAACAAAAAGCTGGATGCACTTTCTAAGGCTTTTAGTCTGCTCTCTTTCATGTGGAGTTTATGGAGGAGGGCCTCCCAGGGCTGGGTATGCAGAGAATGCTGGCAGCAGGACCAGCACATTGAGGTAGAAAGCTGCACTTGCTTTGCACAGCATTGCATGCAGCCCCAGGAACGCATGACATAGCACCTCCTGCAAACAAGACTCATCTTTACTCACTCTGAAGGTTTAACTCTGCACAAGTATTAAACCCTTTCTCCTGAAGAGAAATAAAGAGAGCAGTTTGTGCGAGGAGCTGCTCTGGGCACTCCCTACATATCGGAGTGATCTTCTGCTAGACTCATTTCAAACTACAGGCAGAAATCTGGCAACATAGTTTGAGGTAACAGCCACAGGGTTTCCAGCAACTAGAAGAGGAACAGCTAGTGGCATTTAGGCTGCAACTATGAAAACGACAAATTCTGTCTCAGTATAATTGAGATACAGCAAAGAATTTAAATGGAAGCTTATTTTTTTTAAAGAGGCCTCAACCAGCAAATCCTTCCTATTCCAATTACCAAGTAACTCTTGGAACTCAGTAATGTGCAACTTCCATACCAAATTCTGTCAGATTGTACCTTTGCAAGAACTGAGGCCAAGCATATAATCTTTGTCTCCCTTTAACCTGCTTGGAGAGGAAGGCTGTTATCATGAAGCAGCACTCAGTCTGAAGGGACCTCTCGTATGCTACACTGTAATATGTACATTGTGTATAAGGACCTGTTCAATTTGCAGTACGTTTCATTGATAATGTAATTCAGACCTACATCAGAGGGTACCATGACAACTATACTAGCTACTGGCTTCAGAGACACTGTCACATGCACCTATCAGTCCTTCAATTACGTGCTAACACTTAAGTCTTGATAGCTAGCGTGACAACGCAAGCCTGAATACATACACAACAAGGGTTCTGGCTCCCTGTCTCCACATCCAACTCTCTTGCAGGACAGGTTACTTGCAAAGAGCGCACAAGGTTTGTAGCTATCTCTCACAGGAAAGAAAAGATGGAAGGCTGCACTCTGCCACAGGTTGCCTGCTTGCATGAATGTTTATAAATTTCCTGATTTCATGGGCTGCTGACTTTTATGTGCCCACTTTCAAATTCTGTGAGTACACCAAAACCTGCGCATGATATATCAGCATTTAGTTCTGACTGACATCAGGATGGGGAAAGAGGAGATGAACAGGGAAAAATTGGTAATTTTCCACATCATAACCTCTTCTTCTTTCATGCTGCTCCTCTTTTGTCTGTACAGTGGCCTTAAAAAGGAGGAAAGGACTGTGGCTACACAAGGATAGGTGTTAACTCCTTGCCTTCCCAGTCTGTTCTGACGTGTTACCAAATGGACAGGTAATAGGTAACTGACAAAGATACTGGAATGATCAGCACCACCACCATCAAACCCTTGAAGACCTCTCAACATCTTTACACAAAACTATGTATCTGTAGTAGATGATTGCTAACCTCTCAGAAGTATGACTGGCAGTAGTCAAAAACCTGGGTCAAATGATACAAGTCACACTCAATCTGATGGGATCAGCTGCTGCTGGTCTATTTCCAAATCAGAGCTGCCAACACAATAATGCAGCATAAACATCACCATCTCTCTTAATTTTAGCCCATATGTCTTGCCATTAAATGCAAAACAGTATACTGTATTAACTAAATTGCTGACAGCAGCTGTGTTTTTTGGGACCACTAAAAATCAAACTATTTATAGATACCACAATATGGATTTTGGAATCTCATTTCAGGCATCACATAGCTTAACATAGCCATACCTGGCGAAACAACATCAAGACAGAATACCCCTCAGTTGGACAGCCTACGGTTTCAGCAAGGTTAAATAAAAAACTCAAAAGCCACCCAGAACACTGGCTGACTGTACCCTTTCCATGGCTTGGTCTGTAATTGCTTTTCTGCTAAGGCTTCAAGCATCCTCCAGCAGTATCTTCTTGCAGAGGCATGTCACAAACAGAAGACACTGCCGTCCATCTTGGCTACACCCCTTCACACTCATGACACGAAGCTTACTTAGAGGCTTATCAGCATCAACCAGTTATTTTTTACATCTAATGTCATGGGTCTGTATCTGAAACAAACAAGAACATCCCAAGAACAGCATGCCAGCTTTTTCTTGGGCACAAGCCAAGAATCTAAGGAATTTGGATTGACCACTTATGGCTGCAGCATCCTAATGACCTGCGCTTAGACATTCTTTCTGAAGTGCAGTCTTTGACTTGTCAATCATCTGTTTAATGTAAATCTGCCATTATTGCCTTAAAAATATATCGGTAGTGCAAGAATAAATCCAAAATGTGTGTGAGTTTCCCAGGGTAGCCAATCTGGCAGGGAAAAAAAAAAAAAAAAAGGCTCTTTGATGCATCATTTAGAGTTTCTTTGATGATGAGTAAATCAATACACTCTGTGTACAGATGACCTATTCCTTGTTGTGGCATCCTTGTGTACCCAAAGCATCTGTGACAGTACAATTCAGCAGGATTGATGAGGAAAAAAATATTCCACTCTCAGTAACGTTAAACCTCCAACTATACAACAAAGATCACCAATGGTACAGTACAAGTTCCTGCCTCTCAAAGAGGGGCCCTCTTTTACAGATGCAGGTGAATCTTGCACTCATGGTACCTGATTCCTGCTGTGAAATTTATAGAAACTAAACAGTCAAGCAGGCTATTGATGCCAACAGTAAAGACCAGGCTTTGAAACACACAAGTATGTTTTGATGATGACACGAGGCAGAACACACTATACAACATTCTTTCTCCACTTCCATTTTCTTAATAAATATTACACAATATTCATATAGTTAACAAAAGCATCCATTTCATGATGTTGCACTGGAGACACATTCTAACAGGCAGGCAGACCAAGGACGGATGAACAAAATAGGCACTTGCACGTGGTTTTGCATCAAAATCCCTTTTCAGGTTTGATGCTCTGCTGCAGCCTACGTCCTTATTTTAGAGGATGTTCCCAAATTCTGCTCAGACTGAAGGTGTTTTCACATATCAAATCCATGGACGTCTGGCAAAACAATGACACAATTACCCTAATGTACATCCATTCTAAGGAAACTTTGTCAGCCCTTTAATGTTTCCCTAGATCCAATTCAAAAACCTCAAATCCACACATAAAAGTCTCCTCCTGACTCCCAGGGAAAAAATAAAATAGAATCTAATCCTACTTTTAAGGGAAACTATAATTAAGATCTTCTACCATATCTATTTATAGCTAGGTGCAGTGGGAAAGATAAACTTTCACTGATAGCTGAACTGTTCCATTGTGTCCATGCTATACTGGATGTCTAATAAAACTACTTCACCTTAGCAATGCTGGAACAGCAAATTAGAGGTTAGCTCTTTTGAGAGCGTTCCCCTCTGCCCCAACTCAAAATGTGTAGTATCTCTGCAGCTCAGTTTACCAGACCTTTTGTAAAGGTCTGTACTCCATGTATCTGATGTGCACAGACAGACAACTCTCAAAGTTACCACTGACCCACCTATTACATCCTGGTACAACAAAACCTAAAATCATAAAAAAGGGGCATAACTGTAAAAAAAAACCTGGAATCTTCTCTTCCTTCTTTTTTTCATAGGAGAGAATGAAACTCTGGTCACCACTTAACACCTGTATGTTTTTTCCATGAACAGCAATCAGCCAATAATTCTACGAGACTGCTGCCCAAAATACATATTTGCAAACTAACACATAACTTTTATTACTAAGTAGAACAGGTCTTCTCATTCTTTGCTGCAGAAACCACTTGCTACATTTACTCTGTTTTATGGGAATTCTGCTCCTTGTTTAGACTTCAGCACTAAGGGCTGCATGGTTTGTGGATATAATTCTGAACACTGGTCTGTTTCCAATTTTCCAAAGTCAAACCTTCATCTTAATAAATAAAGTCAGAATTACAGAAACAAAGGGTGATCATGGAGGAGTGATGTTTGTGATGTGAATATACACAGTATTTTATCACACAATCAAAAAGCAGATTTTGGAGCCCTAGCTAATATAAATCACCACGAGGTCACTTCTAGGATTTGACCAACTGACTGGAAAGCAAGGCCTGAACCAGCAGAATCATTTCTGCATTAATACAAATACTCTCGATCAACTGGACTACTTATATGGTTCAGACTGGATGTATGCATAAATCCTGGTGGAAAGGCAGTCCTGGGCTGTTAACACATCTCTGTATTCATACAGTAGTGGAAATACTGATATTTTACATTCCTGCTGCTAAGATCACTTTTACAGCTCTAGCTGGTATTTACATCCATGCTGTTCCTGTGGTGGAAACTGGTAGGATAAAAAATTTGTTAGGAGATGCTAGCAAAAAGGTATGTATGACTGATTGTTTTATTTAGTTATCTGCTTCCAATGTAGTAAAAACATCACTTCAAACCCATCACAGCAGGCTCTTAATACTGTATTTTAACATTATTTTCTCTAGCTCATTTCCCCCCTTTTTTAAACCTGTGTATTACATCCCTTTCCCATTTTCTCCAGCTAAATCCCGTTTCTATTGTGCAGACACACAAAAAAAATGCAAAACAAGCCTGCATGCCTGCTGTGGGATTGTGTCACGGAAGCAGAGGGAAGTTCGCTAGGATTACATACTGTCAGCTCTGCTCTACTCCCACTGACGCTCACAGGGAGTCTTACTGTACAGGAGTGGGAACCCAGATGCAAAGCTCTAGTAATACAGCAAGTGTGTATGGGAGGGAGGAGGAGGAGAAAAGCAAAATGGGAATCCTAGTGTATAATAAATATTAAGGATGCTGACTGTGTGCACAACAGCTTGCTAAGCACAAGCAACAGGAATGCTGGTTCCTATAATCAACGATCTTCCAATTTGCTTCCAAATTGTAGGTGTGTGTAACTCACGGAGTTGGGGGTAAATCACTGCTTAAACTCAGCAGTGTCAAATAACCTATACATTCACAATTAAATGTTTTTCCCCTCTAATGCACTGTTCATAACATTGAGTCTGACAAGTTCCTTTTCAGACAAAGACACAGATAGGTACACTTCAAAGAAGAGATCTGGTCGCCTATGAAGTTGTTAAAAAGACTCAGAATCACTTCAGTTCTCACAGAAGAGTGAATTCAAGTTTCTGATGGACAGGAATCTTGTTTTCAAAATAGATTTCAACATTTAAGAGTTCAAAATATATAGGTTATTGCAATATTCATACTAAAGTGGTCAAATAACTCCATAAGAAATTCTCTGGTAGAGTCAAAGTTTGCTAAAAGCTGCTGAAAACCACTTTTCTTTCAAAGACTGTATCTGTAACTGATATCAGAAGTTATTTCAACTGACATCAGAAGTTCATTTTGAGAGCAAGACAAACAGTAAATTGAAAATCTTTATATTAGCTTTTTTCATTGAAAACCCTTTTCTTTTGCCTTTATCAAAGATAAGTACACACACGCATACATTCAAAAGGACCACCAACAACCATATTTTCAGAACTACAGTTTGCCCCAACAAGATTGATATTGTTAGTAGCTGGGAATACAGAAAAATACAAAATGCACTCAGCATGTAAAACAACAGGCTTTCCTGTATCTTAGGACATTTGCATTGTCTGTATACACACTCATGCTCTACGCACTTATACTAATAAACACATATGGATGCGTATCAATGCCTCAGAACACTGAGGCAAACACTTTATTTCAGACCTAAGTAAACTGTTTATTCAAATCCTTTATATAGGGATGCTGTTGATGTATTTCATGCAAAGACTTCCAGAAAGTATCTGGCATAACTCTTACCCCATTTTCTATCAAATTTATCAAATAAATATAAACATTTTAAAATGGCAATGAATGGCTGAAGATGGTGGAATTAATTTCAACCAACTGTAGTGAGTCCAAACTCTTATCATCTGGACACTTTCAAGTACTCAACTGAAAGACAAATTGCTTTCCTAAAGGGTTAAGACAGGCTGGGCAAACCGCCATCTAAAAATAACTCCCTCTCCACTGGAGAGGCCAGAAGCCCAGACAACATACACTAGATGCTTAACAATGAAGAGCAAGTTTTATATGAAGAAGTATCTTTCATTAGGCCAACTCGCATAGTTTAAAAAAAATGACACAGGATTTAGGACACACAAACCCTTTTTTGTTTTAAAATCCCACAACGTTATTCTCAGCTGGGCAAGTATTCTTATTTTGGAGCTAAGGAATGGTGAACATACAAAACCGAGAGATTTTTGTCCAGGGTTATTGTGCAAAACACCAGCAAACTCAGATCAAAGATCACATGGCTCTGGATGTACACTTGGGGGGCTCTTTCCTCAGCTAACATCACTTCTCTGCAACTTCTGAAATGTTTGCACTGAACAAAGAGACACTTGTGAAAATGCTGTGAGGTTTTTGCAAGGAACAATTCTGAACACGAGGTACTTGGGTGTTACCCACCAAACACACACACTGACTGCTGATAATAAATGAAAGAGGTCCGAGTCACAAGAAAACCCCGTGTCCCACCAATACCGTGTGTATGGTTTTAAAATGGTCTAATCCACCTATGTCAGTGTCTTTACAAAGTCAAAGCACAATCATCTGAAAGGAGGAACAAGGTTTTTTTCCTTTTTTTGTTTTGTCTGTGGATTTTTTTAATGAAAATTTTAACCTCACACTGAAACAGATTTGTCCTTGGTAAGATTAACTGGACTGAAACAAGAGCCTGCTTTTAGGCAGTGTTTCTGAAAAGGAGTTAAGCCAGTACAGATCCAAAATTGTTTATACATACAGATATCCAGAAGGAAAAAATTAATGAAAAATTTGTTTGCATTTTGGAGGTTCAGACTGCCTACAGGTAAAATAGTCTAGCTGAGAAGTAGTGCCTAAAGCTGACCAGTCTTTCAGAAGTCTCTGATATAACCCTTCCAGTAAGCTATAGCTAGATATCTGTGTACTCGTCCCCCAGGGACTCCTACACAAGTCCTGACCTTGAACAGTTACCAGCTGGCCTGGCAAAGGCTCCTGCCATGGGATCTGAAATAGCCTTGATGATATACCCAGTGTGGGCTGCAATTAGCGCTGCCACTTGACAAGGAGTAATGTCTTCTCTAGTTTGCGTCGCAGTTGACAGGCACAAAACAAAAAGCTTCCCACAAACTGTTGAGCAGTACCCAACATAGCAGGAACAATCTGGAGGGAAGCTTTAATAGGCCACTGAAGAAAACTGTGATGAGTTAAGTATAAAACAACAACAGAAATAGTGGAAGACTGCAAAACAAGGGCATAAGGCCTAATATGACAAGATGTGCGAGTTGGAAGCAGGAAGGAGCTAACACTAGAAAGGAGAGATCACAATGCAGTTCTCAGAGCAATGAATCAGGTAAACATATCGGGCTCCCTTTATCTCTAGGCTGCATTTAGCTTCATTGTGCATCTACGGATGCTGCCCCAGCATTCACAGTGTTCCTTGCCTTGTTCTCAGCAGACAGCCGCACCCTACACCACCAGCTCTCATCCCTCTCTCAATGAAGGGGGCCCACAAACCTACATGCAAACTCACAAAGGCTCAGATGGAAACAGACTGCCGATTCCCTTATCTTTCTCTTTCCATAACCTCTAAGATATACCTCTAAAACATAAGTCTGAAGTTTACAAACTGGACATCATGCCACCAAGCACTGTGGACAGGCTGGGAAGCAACACCTTCCCAGAGAGCACTTTGTAGAGGCTCTGTTCTACTCCTGGTACAACCTCACAGGGTTACAGGGGAAGCTATTAAGACTAGAGGGCATTGAACAAAGCTCAGTTGGAATAAAGTGCAAAGTTTCAAGTTCATACATCAATCATTTATGGAAAAAAAAGTGACTAGTGATTAGAGAGGGAAATCAAGAATGAAACAGAAGAGATGCCATGAACTTTTTTCCAAATATTCTGAACCTTTGGATATATTTCTTCCCTTTGTGATGATAAGATCTCTCATACCCATTAAGGCTACCAAAAACACACCATTTATGTCAAAATGCCCAAGCAACCAACCAAAACATGAATTTGGACAACTATGACAAGGCACTTCCCAATCAGGTTTAAAAGAGTACCAGTGGCTGAATACTGGCTAAGTATCTGACACTCCCTCTCTTAGAGAAGCCAGGCATACAGAAAGACATCTCCTTCTTTAGAGAAGGCAGTTATATTACTTGTGAAAATTTCTGAGATTTGAGGTAAGAATGCACACAGGAGGGAGTAAAATTAGCAGCTGGAAGCTGAGCCCTTCACACAAGCTGGCAGAAGAGATCACCTACTTATTCTTAAAAAAAAAACAACTGCAAAAGATCACTAAAGGATGTCTGTCCAAGTTATGTATGAGAGGTGCCCCTGCTATTTGTGCTTTGAGCTCAGGAAATAAATCATGTATGGTTTAGTACTTCCTCATTTATTGTATTGATATATTTAACAAATTTGACTCAGCTTCTTTAAAAGTCATTCTTCCAGTAACAAAAGCAAGAGAAACATATGCCAGGACAAAGGAGTAAGTACCAGACAAGTCCTTTCACAGACAGATAACTACAGACTTAAATAAGCTCATGTTTTATGTACTTCAGTAGATTAGAGATCAGCCTCAGATGATGCAGAAGGTGGGACATGAGGGACACAGGCTGTTACAGCAAAGCTCCTAGGTCTGCCCTGCTTCATAAATTATTTATATAGTTCATAAGAGTTCTCATTTAATGAGCTTTTCACTAAATAGTCTACAGGGTAAATCGGCTGACCAGGAAAACATCAGTGCAGAATTCTGTCCTGCATCACATCAATAACATCTATAAGGCTATTCTCAGCTGACAGCATTGCAAAAGTGCTTTCTAGCTGTAGAAAAATTATCACAATCTGGACATACAAACCAGTCATGCAAAACTGCTATTAAAATAAACATCTACTACTCCTTCTGCATTCAGCAACTACCTTCAGTGGTAACAGTTATGCCATTACAGTTGCATGGACAAACATGGTATTTTCCATCCTGTCACTGACAGATGATCACTGTTGATGATGATTTATAGTGACCACACTTAATAAGATTGCATAGTGAAGAATGCAATGCTTCCCTATGAATTTGCTGAAGTAACTGGTGAGGCTAAAATGGGATTTACAAGCCAACGGTTTGAGATAAGAACAAAAGAATTCACTTGGTTCAAAAAAATCACTTTGCTTTTTTTCTAAGACATCTCAGAACAAGTTAAGGCTTTTTAAGTTCTACAACAGCACAGATGCAAGCTGCTTTCACAGTCACCCTTAGCACTTCCAGTAGCAAACATGACGGTAGATAAGTCTGTACTTGAGGATCTGATTTGCCTCTCAAAATTCTGTGAACCTGTTTCTTACCCTTTGTAGGTTGTTACTTCAAAGGTAGTTTAAAGGGTTAGAAAAGGAGTATCAATTAAAAATAAACCCAAAAGTAATTCTGAGGAGCAGCACGGATCATACTTTTGCTTTAACAACAGCCTTCACAGGTTTCCTGCATTTTAAACAGCGAAATTCCAACTGCCAAACCCTTCCCACGCATTCTGTAATACATTAGGCGTCAGGTACCCAGACTGACCATTTCATTACAGATTTTAAACTCTGTCCCATTTTCTTTCCAAAAAAGCCTGAAACTTTACATTTGATTGACTTTTACTTACAAGTCCATTTACATCCTCCCCTTGCCTTTCCCCCACCATACTGGCTTCTGTGGTGCTAAACATCCTGCTGTTTATGAATACTTCAGTGGCTTTTTGCTGAACAGAGAAAGCCAAAAAATCAGGAAGCAAGACCACAAATCTGTTTCTCTGGGTATATTCAACCTAGTTACTTATCAACATTATTATCTCAGGAAGAGAAAACTGTTCTGAGAGAAACAGCATAAAAAATGAAGAAAGGTTTACTGTTTGGCCCTGAAAAGTATTCCCTGAACAGCCAGACAGATAACAATACAAACCTGACTATGCCCATCTTCTAGCGATAAGCCTGCTCCGTTATCTTGCGGCATTTCTCTACAACTAGCTTTTCTGCAGTAAATACCGACTTTCAGAAACAAATCAAATGCTACTTTTAAGTACTACTATTTCTTCTAATCTCTCAGAAAGGACTGCTCCATTGTCTTGCCAATGACCATTTAGAAGTTAGGCTAATATGTTACTTCCAAAATCAACTCAAGCAACACACACACAAAAAACTTCAATGACTGTTAAGTGCACAAGCTACCACTGGACACAATCCTTGCAAAGAGGTAGGACTGTGGCTATTGTTATTCATTACTAAGGTGGACAAGAAACATTCCTATGTTTACACTATGCAAAACAATCCTTTCACCTCTGGATTTGAAGCAAGCAATAATTAAAACTGCAGGATACTGTTCTGTTGGGGTGTTTTTGTTTGTTTGGTGTTTTTTTTTTTTTTGTTTGGGGTTTGTTTAGTTTGGTTGTTTTGTTTTTCTTTTTCTTAGAAATCCCTTTTAATGGGTTAAAGCATCTTCTAAATCATACAGCTTATATATGGTTAGTTTTGCAAGCAATGGGGAAAAAGAACACCAATATTTTATATAATGATTTAGTTCCAATTGAAATTATTGCCCCTTCTCCAATAGAGATACAGGTATATTCATTCCCTTAATGCTTTTACATTTCTTCTTCTAAAATAAGATTTTCAGGACAAGGTATGCTAGACAACGTGTAATAGGCATAATATTTTTAGCCTATATATGATAAAGAGATGACAAATATTACGAGAAAAACAGGGTTATCTCAGGACCATGAGATATGAGGAAAAACTTTGGATCTCCCTTTGAACTTGCAGGAATTATAGGCTAATCTCCATTTAAAACTTTCTGCATTCCATCAAAACCTTTACTAGATAACTATCTCTGTTCATCACATCATTTTAGCGTCAGCCACACGGGTCATCTTGGAGTAAATCACAACAAAACTGTGTGCAAGTTGAAAAGTGATTTTTCTGACTTCAGACCTTGCACAGGCACACACCAGTGTGAACTCCCCGGTTCAATGGGGGTTTGTGCTCAGCCGCCCTTTCCCAGCCCATGCCCTCATCGAAATACAATTTCTGCATCCTCTGGTCCTGCAGAACTCCCCTTACCTTCCTTTGTGTTAAGGCCCTAAAGACAGTCATTTACGTCTAATTAACGGAACTGAGTCATAACGAGCTCCTTTCTTTTACACGACTTGAATGTTAAATGTCCAAAATAACCCGGCTTTTAGTCCTGCTCTGTGTGTTAAGATTCTGCAGCACAAAGCTGTTATTCAGATGATATACAGTTGAGGGTCGGAGGTTATTCACACTGACACATTCTTAAGACGGCAGGCACAGAGCTTTTTAGCTAAGCAGGCATGCCGAAAGAGGCTCATCCTTCGAGACCTGTCGATTTTCTCCCTCCAGCTTGGAGATGGCATACTTTCACCACTGTCTGAATTCAACAGCTCTCTCGAGGTGGGATTAATTTCCACGCCAGAGAGACAAAAGGTGGGATGAAAGTTGGGAGGCAGGCAAACAAAAGGCTGTGCATCTGCCCTAAGAAAAACAGGATAAAGCAGTTCTGCTGCTGGTCAGAGATGAACAACTGCGATGTCACAAGGTAAATCAAAGCTATCAAAGAAAGCAGCTAAAGTGGGACAAAAGCATGCACAAAATCGTAACAAGAAAAGAAACTCAGACATTCACTCTAGGAAAGCGCAAACTGCTGCTGATTTGGTGAATCAATCCATGGTAATACAAAATAAACACAAATACTTAAAGATACTGACCAATCACTCCAAAAGACAGCAAGTTCATCTCTTGAGCTATCCTATTTTCATCATTGCATTTTAAGTTATATAAACAACAATGATAATGCACATATTATACAAATAATATGTTACTATAAACAGGAGGACCTAAGCAGGACCAGGTAGACCATCAACCCACAATCTTGGGACAACTTCCTTCTTCATGGTCCACATGAGGTACCAAAACTTTGAAGAGAAGTAGAATGGGCCCCTTCTACTTGCACAGCCCCCATACATCCACTCAACTATGAACAGGCGCATGAAAGAGATCCCTACGCTACTTTCTAGGCTTAGGCCTCTCTGCTTGATTTTCGAGACAATTATAGACTCTTCTGAGGGTTACAAAATGCAATAAAGACTGAGAATTATTTTTTTAATAATTTCATGTAAATCTATGTGACACTTATAATAATTAAAAAATATATGTTTCCAAACTATTTTTAAGAGAACAGTCTTTAAACTATTATGCCTCATGTCAAGTAAATAGTTACACATCCACCTACTCATTCTCATCTGTAGTTCACCTGAAATGCAGTTATGACAGCAAAATAAAACCTCAGACTAAAGTAAGTAACATTGAAGTTGTTGTTCCTGAAAGAGAGGAGATTTAGATTATACATTAAGAAGACATTTCGTACTGTGAGGGTGGTAAGACAATGGAACAGATTGCGCAGAGAAGTTGTTGCTGCCCCATCCCTAGAAGTGGTCAAGGCAGGTTGGAAGCAGCTTTTAGCAATCTGGTCTAGCAGAAGGTGTCCCTGGATGTTGCAACTGGATGATCTTTAAGATCCCTTCCAACCCAAACCGTTCTATGGTTCTGTGAAATCAAGTTAGTACAGAAACATTCAGAGTTCAGACTGCGTCAGCATGGCCACCTTACCTCCAGCAACCTGCATTTCTGTACATGTTGCCACCTCTTTGTACACACCCTTTTCAAAAATGTCAGTGATGGCAGCTTAAACAGGCATAGCATTTATTTTTCAGCTAAGTTACATCCTCTCTCCCTCTCCATCATTCTTTTTATGCTGTTAAGACAAAATTATAGTTTTTATACTACAAAATTACTGCAATATGACTTACTGCATAAACTTTGAGTGGTTCGATTTTGGTTTTCTAGTTTTTGTAAAAAAAAAAACCAAAAAACAAAAAAAAACCTCACAACAAATTAAGAATAGTAACTGCACAGCACTTCTTTCCCTCATGTTGGTCAAAATAATTGATGCACATTAAGCTAATAACCTAGTTGGTATAAATATTCAAATTGCTTAATAGAAAGAAAAAAATGGGTAAAAGCAGCATTTGTTGAAACTAAATTACTATGAGCACTTTTAATTTTACAGTCATATGAAAAGGAAAACAATGTGCATTTAAAAAATCATGCCTGTCAAACATTTATTTTATTAATGTACTATTCTAGTCTTCCATGTCAATGGCTTATTAAATGTAATTTTCAAAGAAATCTGCCATATAAAGAAAATAATTTAAGCACATCACACTGTATTAAAACTAAACCTCATTTGAAGAAATACTGGCAATGAAGTAAGTCCATAAGTGGAATTGCTTTCAGAAGCAACACAAGTTCTCATTCAATTAAAGAACTGGATAGTCAAACAAGAATACACTTAGTAAAATTACTTCAGCTTCTTAAATCCAAGCATAGAAAACAAGATATATGTTTTTCCATATTATCTTTCTTTTACATGAAAATGTAGGAAAAAAGACAACATATCAAGAACCATGTATCCTGAGTTTTATCAAGGTTCCCCCTCCTCCTTCTTCAATCAATCCACTTCTGTTCCTTTAAAAACCGAGATAAAGGGATTTGTAAAGGTTGATTATCATCATTCCCATGTAAAATGCACTTTTACTGGAGGAATACCAGGGCAGATAAGAAAACAAGGGGGAGAGCAACTGCTAATCAAAACACACATCAAACATGAAAAACTATTTCATGAGTAGTTTCTTCCTGACTAATCCAGGAAGAGCACACAACTAAAAGCACAGAAATGGCAATCTGCTGGCAAGACCATCTGGCATGAGGTTCGGGCTGATGTGCACCACCTTGTCTCAGAAGTTCCCACAGCACAGTCACTCAGAAGAGGTATTTTTGAAATAGAAAACACAGTGCTTCAACCCACAAAGCACAACACAAGGTGCATCATGAATTACATTAATCTTTCTGTGAAAGAACAAGTAAGAAGCCTGACAAAAGCTATGCAGAATTTTCTACTTATGTACTGGCAAAGGACTTTATTAATTTAAAATTAATTCAAATTAATTTCAAGTCTGGTATCTTTAACATTAATTTTACCCATGTTACTTTTTTTTTCCATTTTAACAATTTTTAAACATGGCTTATGCAAGCAAGCTGAGTTATGAAGAAAATCTTGTCTGACCGTCAATATATCAATTGATGACATCGCACTAAACTCCTATTGCTTCAACATGTGCTGTTCTATACCTGAAAGCATCTTACCTTCTCCCCCATTATAAAACTGAACATGAATGTCTGCTTCCTCATGTAGATGAAAGTTAAATGTGTATAATTAGAATTTACTCCTAGAATTTAGAAGTGGCGGTCAATGAAATTTTAATGCTAGACAAAGACTCCAGATAGGATCAATTTCTGCAAATTAAGTCTCAAATCTATGTAATTTATGTGACAATGCAGTCATCCATTTAACAGCCTGACAAAGCAAAACTTGCAAATCTATGAGAAATTCCATTTTGAGATGAGGATATAAAGACGGCTGGAATATTGCTAATAAACTCATGTGTCTGTGGGTACGTTTTGTTAATGTCTGTTTCCCAATAGGAAGCCCCCCCCTCCCCACCCCCCTCCTTTTT
>JANRGW010027996.1:0-43433 GCA_024733675.1 Psilopsiagon aymara
GAGTTTGTGGACCTGGGCAATGTCTCAGCGTTGAGAACATTCAGAGTTCTCCGAGCTTTGAAAACAATATCAGTCATCCCAGGTGAGAGCTAGGTTAAACACTGAGGCTGACTTTAATTCACCAAAATAAAATTCATATTTTTTAAACATGAATGTTATTTCTTTGCACAAAAAAGCAGGAATCAGAAGATATTAGCATTCACTGAAATCTCTGATTCATTGCTTTTTAACATGAACTCTTGCCTTTTGAAATCAGCCTTTGAGTTTAACAGATTCTTGCATGAGACATTGCAGTACACAGTGTGTGTGGTTCTCATCGTATGATGTCAAGCTTTCTTCTCCACATTCAATAACTATCAGTAACCCTGAAGTTTTCTTACCCACGTGTATACCTACATGATGTTATGTGGTAGTTGTTGTGAATATTTTTGTCAGAAAAATAGAACTGTTGACTTAGTAAGAAGGTGAAGGATAAAGATAATAAAGAATAGCATGGGCATTGCATGGGGAATTTATTATCTTAAAAGTTTATGATTTTCCAAACCATCTCCAGTTTTATAGCATTAAATTTTAATTGCATTTATTGTTGAACAGGCTTTTTATTACTGTCTTCTAAATCTAGTATGTTATAAAACTGATAGTAGCAAAGGTTTGGGGCAAGAGGTATTGACAAAAAAAATAGGACTTTTATGTGAGATTCATGTACAACATGAATAAAAATGTCACTTGTTTTAACATCAAAACAAGTGTTTTGAAATATTTGCAACTCATTCCATTCACAGTTTCAAATGAACATAAATTTCAGCTATATATTCATTTTTCACAAGTGAAAAAGCTCTTCACAGAAATGTTATTTCACAGACATTACAATCATTTATTTGGGCTTCTGCATGAAATCTGTAACTTTATTGGGAGACACTGTCATTTTTATGCTTTAAAACCAGTTTTAAACATTGGAATAAAAATTCCTTTGCATTTGCAGGCTTGAAGACTATTGTGGGAGCCCTAATTCAGTCTGTGAAGAAGCTCTCCGACGTTATGATCCTGACTGTATTTTGTCTGAGTGTATTTGCACTAATAGGGCTGCAGCTGTTCATGGGCAACTTGAGGAACAAATGCTTGCAGTGGCCTCCAGAAAATTTTACTTTGGAAACAAATATTACCTCCCAGCTAAACAGCACTCTAGGTGAAAATGGTACCTTGGTTAATTCAACAGTGACTCCATTTGACTGGAAGGGGTACATTGAAGATGAAAGTAAGTATTGCCAGCATAATTCTTATAGAAGTGATCTGTGGTTGACCCAGTTCTTAGAAATTGGGAGGTGAAGGGATGATACATTTAGTTAAGAGAGAGCAAAAGTGTTTTCTGTCTTTCAAGGGCTGGCACCGAAGAGGGAACAAAGAACATGGTGTCTCCTACTTGAAACAGCTATTTTTCTCAGCTCCCTCTGGAAAACCCACATCTCCCCTGAGACAGAAAGAGATCCAAAGGAGTTCTTATAATTACTAAAGTCTTACACATATTCCTTTCTAATACTCCAAAGTGAGATCAGAAACAGAATGCTATGTCACTTCTGACAGATATCAGAGATTTCTGACATTCAGTGAAGAGTCCAGTGATGGAGTCCATAGTTTTTTCACAATCTATTCATTCTTATGCTTCGTTACCATTATAAAGGGTTTTTTGAAGGCCTAACAAATTTTCCTGCTGCAATTTAAGCTCATTTTTTTTATTAACTTCACCAGAGGCATAAATAAAAAATTATTCCCTACCATAAATTAGTCTCTCTGAGGTATTTAGCTACTATTCTCATGTTGACATGCCCTGTTCTCTCCTCTTTGTCTTCTTTTTGCTTGCTAAGCAGCCCACATCATTAACCTTTGCGTCCTACAATTTATTTTCTAGAACTTGATCTCTTATCTAGATCCTTCCTTGTTTATAAATACTCTCTTTAAAGTGCTGTAACCACATCTGAACATTTATCCTTCACATGAGGCGTATAAGCAGAGGAGAAAGATTATGTGGTAGCATAGTAACTTATACTTCTGTTCATGTATCCTAGGCTGGGGCTTGCCATTGTCTGGCAAACTGAGAACAGATAAAGAAATATATTTCAGGGCAGATAAATGTGAGGTTACAAGCCTAAGCTCCTTACCCTAAAACTCAATGCTGTACAATTCATGCTGAGACAGGTTCACATGCATAAAGGGTGTTGCTGATGGCATATATCATCTCTAACAATGAAAGTTACTTTTGGAGAAAAACAGGAGCTGAAGGGGAAAGGGAAAACTGATCGCAGTGTCTAACTGTGAAGAGAAGTGATGGGGTCCCCAGGTGTATCTCATCCCCTGAGCATCCTTTCCAGTGCAGCAGTGATCACTCTGTAATACTTTTCCCATAGCTACCATGTGTTTTTCATTAGCATCTCCTCAAACTCCCTACAGGTTGTTCCTGTTTACAGTGCTATTAGCACTAATTGGAATGCACTTTGATCAGGACTGGTGTGACACAGCTGGTTGGTTTTTAAGCTCATACATGTATGTTATTAGGTCATCTAATATAAACCAAAAGCTACAAGAAAGAAGTAGGAAAAAAGGGGAGAAAAAGGAGTGAGTATCACACTAGAGACCATTGCTTCCTATGAGTACCTGCTGCAACAATGATGTGTAATGTCATGAGAATAAAAGCATCACGAAAAAAAGCATGAGAGCAAAAGAAAAATAGTGCCACAGAGGCTCTGGGAAACACTGCCACAGCAGCTTATGTGAAAGGTTGCAGAGCTGCAACTGAGAAGCAGGATATAGAAATGCATTGGAAAGCCCTTAGCAATAGACCAGCTAAGTCACCTAAGGCACTGTGGAGCAGCCAGGACTCTCACAAATTAAGACTAAAATTCTGCAGCCAAAACGCTACATAGTATCCTGTTCACCTAAATAAGTTATTGACCAGGAAGGCATTATTACTTCTGTATTTAGCACTACTGCAGTTGCTACTGGAATAGCATATAAAATTCAATTAAGATAGGCTGTTGAAAAAAAGGAGGATGTTCAGAACAGAACAGAATGATTAAAGGATTGGAAACATGTTTTATACCAAGATAGACCTGGAGCTCAACCTACTTAGCATATCAAAGAGAAGGTTTAAAGGGCGACTTGATCGCAGTTGAGAAAGACCTCATGGGGAACAGAAATTTCATCACAGACGTATCTTTGATCTAGCAGGCAAGGATATAACAGGTTCAATAGCTGCAAGTTGAAGCCAGGCAAATTTCAAATAGAATAAGACAGCTTCTAAGTGTGATCACACAGCTGATCAATGACTATGAGGAATTTCCATCTGAATTTCTTAAATCAACATGCAATCATTTTACTTGAACATCTGAATTCATGGAAATCCTATGCCACAGGGTATAACAAAATCTAAGCAACGTCTCCTAATGAAGACTTAGCCTTCAAGGTCAAACTTAATTACGTAATTTCCTGTCTTATTAACAAAGAATCTATAAACTCAATCTCTGATTTTGTTTAATGTAAAGACAACCTGAAGCCCCCTAAAAAAAAAAGCAGGATTTAATTAGTTACAGAAAGTACTTTTTTGAATGGCTACTTGAATCTTTGCTATATTTACACAGGATTGCATATGTATTATGAAATTTTTAATGAAATTATGAGTCTCGTTACGAAGTTAATCAGGTTTTCCTTGCTTACCATCAGTTTCAAAAAGAAAAATTATCTTCTCACAGCTTCCTGGTCTCTTTTTGCAAGTGGGCAGACAGAATAGAGAAATGGATCTTAAACCAGCTGTGTCACAAGGCAGTAAGAAAGGACCTACATACAGCTGAGAGCAAAGTGATGGCACTGTGTTTTGTAGAAATTGTGAGGTTTTATGTCAGTAGTTGTGTATACCAAGCAAAAAAGGCATGTAAGGCTTACTTTTGCCACTGAGCTATAGTATTGGAAATACTATTTAGAGTGACTTTATGTAAACACTCCTGGCATCAGTCAGTCAGCACATTGTTTTGTTCCTTCTTTTTCCAAGATAGCAAATCTGATAAATTCAGTGCTAGACAAATTCATCTTGGCAAGCTTGCTATAAGCATCTTTTTTTTTCTGGGAAATAATGTCTCACAACCTGTTTTGTAGCAGTTCTTCTCAGTCATTACGCTAGGTTTACCTAAGCAACTGTAAATTCCCTTGTGGTAAAGTGTTCACCTACCAGGGACTTTTTTTCCCTGTTTTCCAATCATAATAGGAAGTAAGCATATACCTTTCATGTAGCGAGAGACTTTTCATGATGCTTTGGTAAAATATTCAGAGTTTTGCAACTAGTTAGGGACACGTGCTTATACTGCTCAGTTTGTGGTGTTATAAAAATTTTCGTGTCATGATAATGTTTTAAGCTTTTGTCATGGTTATGTCAGTGCACACAGAGAAAGCCTGGGTGGCCATTCTTTCCTACAGAGCTGGCAAGTACAGCATGCTTGCAAGGGACATCTCTGGACCATAAAACTTGAATACAGACCCGATTTAGGTGGTATAGCTCAATTGATGCATTACTGATCACAACTGACTGCTCAATGTAAACTAGATCAAGTTAGGCTTGCATTCTTCCTAGCCAGCTGTTATGTTCCAGTATGTTTTAATCATGATTAGCTGACATAAGGCAGAATACGATTTGCTTCATAAAGGTCAGCTGTAGTCAGCATCATGTCAGCTAACTTTACCACTTGCAGCTTGTGTTTCAGCACAGTGCAGCTCTGCAATGCATACCAGCCTGAAATGACAGTTGCCACACATAGGGTTGTGTATGTTGCACAGTACAAAAGACTATGCCCAGCAAGAAACAGATGTATTGTTAGACACTGACATTGAGTCTTTCACAGAGTGTCAGAACAAGGTCTACATACAGCTTAAAACCTAATTTTTCCAAGTGGTGAATTTTCCTCATGGGATGGAGAGATGCAGCTGGCCAGGGTACTAGGGGTTTTAGGGGACAAACTGGAACCCTTGGCAATAGTGATCAGAAAGTTTGAAATACATTATCAGTATGTCTTTGTATCATATACAGTTTAATTATTATAATAAATACCTGCACAATACTATTCCCCAAAGTGTGATTGAGTTCAGTGGTCAGGCTGAAGGGAAACTTGACATTTCATCTATGTCCAGCAGCATTTGACAAGATTTTCAGTACATTTTGGCATTTTAACAGTAAGTGTTGTGAGTGTTAGTACTTACTGCAATTCGTACTGCCATTTACCCTAAAGATATGATCCGGCCAAAAAAATACTACTGCTTGATAAAAATGTATCCATATTTGCCTTAACACTTTTAGAGTAGGACTATTTATTTCATAGAGCTGTAAGAAAAATTTTGTATTCAGAATTTTCTATATTTTTTTTAATTCTTTTCTAAACAGGTCATTTTTATTTCCTGGAAGGGCAAAATGATGCTCTGCTTTGTGGAAATAGTTCTGATGCTGGGTAAGACCAAATTTCAAATTATTGCACTGGTTACAGATCAGGTCCCTTGGATGTACAGTTGGAGGAGCAGGTGGTTATATTTTGAGTGATCACTTTCTTTCACATAAGAAATGCTAGGATTTTATGCCACACTGAGGGTTTGGGTTCCTGGTCAGAGCTCAGTGGATTGGTTAGATGAGCTTAGTGCTTGCATGAATGTATCAGTAGTTTGGTATTAGCGTAGCTCCTGCCTGGGTGAGAAGTAGCAGACACAGCAACTGGAAACCACATATTATTTTGCGTTTCTGGCTGCACATATGGGTACTAGTGGGCACAGACAGTAGAAAACACTGACATTGACATTAATGTTACAGTAAAAATAACTTAAAAAAATTTGGAATATTGTGTTTTAGAAGCTTAAACTAAACTTTTTAGACTAATTTTTATGTGCCTTTCCTGCTTAATTTTTTCTAGTGTCCTTTAAAATCATTTTCTATGAAAATCTTAACTGCTATATTTCTACAGAAAAATCCTCTAATCCTAATTTCTCCTGGACATTACATGTGATAATATTAAAATAACTATGTATGTTAAAAACAAATTTGTCTTTATAGGCAGTGCCCAGAAGGATATACATGTGTGAAAGCTGGTAGAAACCCGAATTATGGCTACACAAGTTTTGACACATTCAGCTGGGCATTCTTGTCACTATTTCGCTTGATGACTCAAGACTTCTGGGAAAACCTTTATCAATTGGTGAGAATTTTTAATGCAATATAAACTAAATATGTTTGTACCGATAATGCAAGAGGCCTAACATCAATTTTCTTATGTTATCTTAATTTTAACAATAGGAAAACCAAAAATTTTGCTAACCTATTCTTGCTTATAAATGTATTCTTATTTCCAGACACTGCGTGCTGCTGGAAAAACATACATGATATTTTTTGTTCTGGTGATTTTTCTGGGTTCTTTTTACCTGATCAACTTGATCCTGGCTGTGGTCGCCATGGCCTATGAAGAACAGAATCAAGCAACCATGGAAGAAGCAGAGCAGAAAGAGGCAGAATTTCAACAGATGCTAGAACAACTGAAGAAGCAACAAGAAGCAGCTCAGGTATAATTTATGGTGTAGTAATGCAGAAGTATATGGAAGTAACTTTACTTGAGGTATTCACCCTCTTCTCTTTGAATTTGAAGTTATAAAACACTTTGACAGGCTTTCAATAAGTGAGCTAACTTATAGATATTCTATTCTGCACTGAAGATGTTTTACTGTGAGCTATCTCACCATAATCAAGAAGGAACATTCAAAACTAGGTATACATTATTCATTATGTTTTTCTTAGTCTAGTGTCATTGAGTCTGTTAGACTTCAGCATTTAAAAACTGCTCATGAAAGATGGAAGAGGGCTGCAATCAGTACATGTCTTGAGTCAACTGATTAATAAAAATTAGAATAAAATAGAGAGAGGATATCCTGGGGAAAATGTTGAGATCCAGAAATTCTGTGTAAGTAAATTAAAAACAATCCATGATGTCATAGTTTTCTCAGTGACACAAATTCATTCTGCAACATGGCAGGCAGCAGCAGTGACGGCAGCAGCAGTTACAGCATCTGCGGAGTCCAGGGAGCCCAGCGCGGGGGGAGAAGCAGGAGGGCTCTCAGAAAGTTCCTCAGTGGCATCAAAATTGAGCTCAAAGAGTGCAAAAGAGAGGAGAAATAGAAGGAAAAAAAGAAAACAGAAAGAACAGTCAGGAGGAGAGGAAAAAGATGAAGATGAATTTCACAAATCTGAATCAGAAGACAGCATCAGACGGAAAGGTTTCCGATTATCTATAGAAGGCAATAGACTGACATATGAAAAGAAGTATTCTTCTCCACATCAGGTATTGCATATAGTTATTTTTTATTGAATCATGCATTTAAAGCATCATAGATTGTTACAAAACTACTTTAGTCTTCTTGGTACTGTAATATGACCCTAGTGCCTAAAAAAAGGAAACCGTAAGATTTTCATTAAACTTTATTATTGTTGCTAATGCTTGAGAGAAAGTGTTGTAGCTACTAGATTGTCTTGTAAACAACCACAGAGAGTTAAATGTACCTCATAGCTCTATTCTTAGAATCAGAATAGTTTGGATTCTTAAGATCATCTTAAGAGGATCTTAAGATCATCTAGTTCCAACCCACAAGATTATTTAAAAAACATATTAAAATAATCTCTGATTGCTTCTGTGATTTTTTTTAGAGTGATTATATCTTATCTAGACTTATTAGAATGTAAACATTATTTTTCCATTATAATAGCCTCGTATTTTCCTCCTTGTTTCAGTGATGCTTGAAGGTTGGTGTAATATGTCCAGGTTGCTGCATAGACGAAAGAATGTGCATGTATAAACTCACTTTTTTCATGATGGGTATTGTGCAACTACTTTACTTGGCAATTCTAACTTGTGTTAGGGGAAAGGAGTGTTCAAAATTGTTTTTTTTCTTAAGAATCCACACACAGTGTTAATTCTATCTGCAATATATATATACAGGTCATGAAATACAGACATTTCACTGAAGCATTTAACTTTTCTAAAAAACCCACAAACCCCTATGTTATACTAATAACAATGCTAAACATGAAGGTTTCACATAATAATCACAAATTTTGCTTGCTTGCAGTCTTTGCTGAGCATTCGAGGCTCCCTGTTTTCTCCAAGGCGCAACAGCAGAACAAGTCTTTTCAGCTTCAGAGGTAGAGCAAAGGATATAGGATCTGAAAATGACTTTGCTGATGATGAGCACAGCACTTTTGAAGACAATGATAGCAGAAGAGATTCTCTCTTTGTGCCACGCAGACATGGTGAACGGCGCAACAGTAACATTAGTCAGGCCAGTAGGTCATCCAGGATGCTGGCAACGTTTCCAGTGAATGGGAAGATGCACAGCACTGTGGATTGCAATGGCGTGGTTTCCCTGGTTGGTGGACCATCTGTTCCTACATCGCCTGTTGGACAGCTTTTGCCAGAGGTGATAATAGATAAACCAGCTACTGATGACAATGTAAGAAAGTTTTAAATAGCTTAGGCATCGTGGCCTTTTCTTACTGCACCAGCCAGTGTTTTCTACAGAATGGAACCCTTGGCAATGCTTCCTGGTTGGTCAAGCTGTGAATGCTTCTGCATCGTGTAAAATCTTTAATAAATAACACAGCTAAGATAAGATAGGTTGGCAACCTAAGCATTTACTTACAAATATTCTCAAACAAATGCAATTTGCAGTTTCTAAGTGATAAAATATTAACTTACACATTCACAATACTGGTATGTTTTACTGTATTACTGTCCTATACTTTACTTTTGCTGATCTAAAGGTGCATCTGGCTATGGTCTGAAAAATCATAGCATCCATAAAATTAAAAAGAGTATACAAAAATTTTATCAGATAACTGCAATCACTATGATGTTGCTATTACCACTTTATCAAAATTAGCATTATCAGTTAATTTTGATATCATTCTTCATTATCATCCCAGTTAAAAATGTAAGGAAGTTGTCTGTTCTTTGTTATCATATATTTCTCATTCCTATATATTTTCCATCCATTGCTGGTGAAGTTCTGTAGTGTAGATAACAAACAGTTCATTGGAAGATCACATGTCAATACATACCTCCAAAAATACAAATGTCTGTGTGAGCATATATGCAGCACGTATTGCTGCTATTGTCTTACCATATGCAAGTCAAGAAAAGATGTCTCAAAAAGAATTCTTCTTCAGTTCAAAGTTGTCTACACACATTACTGAAAAAAAACTAGCACGAGGAAGCATGAGGAAGTCAGACTTTTCTTACTTGCTACAGTTTGCCTAAGGGAAATACTATGACATCACAAAACAGAATATTCTGTCAGCAGGAGCACAAAAAGAAAAAATTACTCTGCAAAAAAATTTGTAAAACATTTTGACAATTTTTAAAAATTATTTGTCATAGATTAAGGAAAGAAATACGTAAGTTAAATATATAAACTCCTGTTCACTCTCGAATAGTAGGTAACTATTGCCTCATATCTCTTTAAATTTACTTAAAAGGTACTAAAAAGTAATAAAAGTCTGACATAATAAAGGTTGAAGTGCATGAAGCACGTATCCAAGCTAAGACATTGATAACAGGTTATATATAGTATTTGCTTATCTCATTTCTGCAACATAGTCTCACATATTATTGTTCTCTGTTTAGGGCACCACTACAGAAGCAGAAATGAAGAAGAGAATATCAAGCTCTTTTCATGTTTCTATGGATTACCTGGAAGATCCAGCTTTAAGGGAAAGAGCCATGAGTATTGCCAGCATCCTTACAAACACTGTGGAAGGTGTGTGTTATGTACAACTTAATATTTAATACCTGTTTTTCCGATGGATTTTTGTAAATTTGAATTGCAACTTTGAAACTGACATAAAATATCTTACTTAACAGATACATCTCACTAACTGATGTGCATTTATTAGCAAACTCAAAGCTCTTTATTCATTAACGTTATTACATAAGAAAGCATTTCCATCTCATTGTTTTGCAACTATCTCATGGGGTCATCAGGACTACATAGATATGTTTGATGGTCATAAATGAGTAGATGCCTATGTAATTAAAATTATATTATTGGACACAATAAGACCACTGAAGATTTTTCAAAGATATGCAACCTTTGTTAAAATATGTATTTTCAGTGGTTTAAAAGAAGTGCTATTCTTGTTGCTAAACATGTGGGGTTTTTTCTTGAACAAGGAATGAAATTGATACTGAAATTTTTTACCTAAACACCACAAATTTCAAAATAAAAATGCTGACATGGTAGAATAGTGAGAGGAACATGCTGAAGTGTAATCAAGGAACAACTAAATACATAATACAAACAGATGCATAAATTGATACTGATCAGTATAATGATTAGAATACAAAGAAGCTGCGCTTGATAGATAAGCTTTGAACAAAATAAACACTTTTGATAGCAATTTTTAAAGATTATCTTCAAAAGCCCTGTAAAAAGGAAGTTAATCAGTACCAGTAAAGATTGACAATTTGACTGGTACAATTCATGCAGGACTGAGGAATGACAGAGCAATCGCATAGTTACCTGTGTGAACTTTCTTTTCCCACAGAACTTGAAGAATCAAGACAGAAATGTCCACCATGTTGGTATAAATTTGCAAACATTTTCTTGATCTGGGACTGCAGTCCACATTGGTTAAAAGTAAAACATATCGTCAACTTAGTTGTAATGGACCCATTTGTTGACCTGGCTATCACAATTTGCATTGTTTTAAATACACTCTTTATGGCTATGGAACATTATCCGATGACCAATGAATTCAATAATGTACTTTCAGTTGGAAATTTGGTAAGTCTGTTGGGGTTTTATGTTCATGATTTGGAAGATAGTATTTTTAAAAGAACTGAAAGAAGGAGTTTTAACAGCTCTTTTTTCACTCTTTAGATAGTAGATTTATTGGATATTTATTGGCCTCAGGAAAGGGACCACAGAATCAGAAAATCAGCTAAGTTGGAAAAGTCCTTTAAGATCATCAAGTCCAATCATTACCCCAGGATTTCTCAAGTTTTTCGCTAAACCATGTCACTAAAGGCCTAATCCACATGTTTTTTGAACACTTCCAGGGACAGTGATTCCTATTATCCAATTTAACCTATCAGAACATCTTTGGAAATTTCATTGTCAACTCTGGCTCATGTAACTTAGGATACTGTAAAAGCAATACATTGCAGTGTTCTACAAGGCCAAATTAAAAATGTAAAATATTACACCTCTGCTACATTAAGTAAATGCCATCTTAAACAGAAGTTGATTTGTCTAACTGGTAGAGCAGGAACTGCATTGCGTCCATGAAAAACACACTCTGCAAATAAATGTAGTGTTTAGTTTTTAATCAATACAATACAAATCTTTAAATTATTAATGTGGTTTTTATTGCCCTATTTCCTAAGCACATGTTTAATAGTTAAAAGAGCCATTTAAGAGACTTTCCAAAACTTTCTACTGTAAAAGACTTTTATGTTGATTATTTTCTTTATATACTCAATGTAAAAATATGAAGAACATCTTGCAGTGCTTTTTTCTCTTCTATTTTTTATATCTTTTGTCATCAGATAATTAGTAAGATAACTTTTCCTCATGTTGTCAACTATATTTTCTTCTTTCTAATTCAAAAAGATAAATTACTAAAAAATTCAAGAGTTAATTTTTTGTAGCTCTGATGCTTTTGAACTGCCAGCTTTGATCTCATGGAAGTATCTACAGCTGCAGTCCTACTTTGTCTCTTATTTTAAGAATTGATTTCTTATAATACAATTTTTTTATAATCCTTGTTTTCTAATAAGGAAAAACATCTCTCAGGTCATATAAATAACTACAGGATTTAAAGGGAGCAATAATAGGTAAATGTATAGCTGGTTTTCAAATTTTTGAAATAGCTCTGAATCTGAATTTCATAGTAACATGTAAAAACTTGTATTGTAGCATTTTATAGGTTTGTTTTCCAACCAAGAAAATGCCATATAAATCTTGGTGTACATCTGACTACAAAGGCAGTGCAAGAGAACCTGGCTATAAGCATTGTACTCTTCCAGTGTTGAGCCAGAGCATAACCTAGTTTAAGCATAGCTTAACCATAGCATAAACCCCTTCTGCAATACAGAGGCATTCAGGGTTTGCATACTCCAATGCTTCCACTTTGAAGCTCCTTGAGAACCTCACTGCACTCGTCATTAGCAACCTAAGTCAGTGTTTCAAACTGTATTTATTCATTCCTACCTCTTTCTCTGTGGTTCTAAACCTGTAGCTTAAAAAATAGCAACCTTTTTCTCTCCAGTGTTTATATCTGGAATATATTTAAAGACAGTTTTATAATGACATTGGTTACATAGCATTGGTGTACCTAGGCAGAGGAAGTCAGACTCTTCTTGTCCATCTCCTCATTATCCCAGTTTGATTATTCTATTTCACTGTCCTGTTTTCTGTTCAGCTTGTCTGAAAATGGATTATCAAAACCATAGAAGAAAGCGTTTCTGTCAGACCAGGGCTCTGACAGACTTTCAACAATGGCTTTAGTACATTCCTATCCTACTAGAAATTCTCCTAAGACTTCTCTCAAATCTACTCAGGGTCACTAGCTTGGTGGTTCCTAAATATGATTCCTATTTTATTCAGCATAGCATCTGATGATGGGAAACCAACATTACCAGCAATATCATGTTTAAAATGCATTCTTGAATGCTCTCTCCATCCTGAAATCAAAATGAATGAGCCAATTAACTTCACTGAGCTTACTGGTAACACCCAGATAGAAGAAGTTCCTCCGTTTTCCTTCAGTACATTGTTGTATCTCAGTTGATCCCCATCAGGTATAAATAATTATATCACTGTTGGACTGAATGGGATTATGGCAGGTTATACCAGCAAAGTAGCTGCCCCTCTGGGGTCTGCTTAGATTTGTCCTCATTCGTGCTGCTGTATATTGTAATTAGGACACCAAGAAAGATGCTGTACCCTATAATTTCTTGGAAAGCATTCTGGTTTATGTTGTGAAAATCAAATTTGTGATATTGTTTGTACAGTACACAAGAAAGTTCATATCCTAATAGAGTTGAAATTGAATTATAAATGTTATGAAGCAGAAATTTATGTAATTTGTTTAGTATGAGATTTAATTAATTGAAAAAAATATTTGGCTTATATAGCACTTGTTAAGGGAAGACGGGCATAATAAATCACTACAGTACGCTGAGCTATTTTAAAGTATCGGTTTTGGATAAGATGTTGCAGATATGTAACTTGAATTCAAAACAAGCAGCAGCTTAATCTGTAATGTTGTATTTCATAATGAATAACAAACTGAATTTTGAATTCAGGTCTTCACTGGAATCTTCACAGCAGAAATGTTTCTCAAGATAATTGCAATGGATCCTTACTATTATTTCCAGGAAGGCTGGAATATTTTTGATGGTTTTATTGTAACCCTTAGTTTGGTTGAGCTTGGTCTTGCAGATGTGGAAGGACTCTCAGTTCTTCGATCATTCAGATTGGTAAATATACATCAATTGCACTGATTTTTCAATTAGACTTAATTTTATTTTTGTTCTCTTACATATTCAATTGATGTTTCCCATGGTACTGACCCTGATATCTCTTTCATTAGTGCAGGTTCTTATTACTTGTGGTATTTTGCTGTCTTCAACGGGAATTGATAGAGATCCAGGCAAATAGATAGCAATAGGTGTGCCGGCTGGATTTCCAGTATATTGTATATACATGCTTAAAATATCCCGCTGTGCAGAAACGGCTCACTAGGTGTATTTTGCTCTGATTGGCATTACAGGAATGGATCTACTCTACAGATACCTGTAGAAAAGTGGCACAGGTGATTTTAACAGAAAAACCCTAGATTTTAAATTCTGTCTAATGTATCTGGTCACTTCCTTGACCTTCAGTAAAAACTATGCTTTGGTGATATCAAGCTCTAACTTCAAAGAATTTTGTTGACTGAACCTTAATGCTTTTAGGAAAGAGGATACCTTCTGAACAGGCATATTTGGGGCATATTTTGCAGTAACGTCCTTCCACAAATTAGCTTTAAAACATCTTTGTGTCTTTCTTGCTCATTGTCCTAATAATATTTTTGTTTTCTTCCAGTTGCGCGTTTTCAAATTGGCAAAATCTTGGCCAACACTAAATATGCTGATTAAGATTATTGGCAACTCAGTGGGGGCTCTGGGGAATCTGACCCTGGTGCTGGCCATCATTGTGTTCATTTTCGCTGTGGTTGGGATGCAGCTGTTTGGGAAAAACTACAAGGAATGTGTCTGCAAAATCGCAAGCGACTGTGTTCTTCCACGTTGGCACATGCAGGATTTTTTTCACTCTTTCCTGATTGTATTCCGAGTGCTGTGTGGAGAATGGATAGAAACGATGTGGGACTGCATGGAGGTTGCAGGCCAAGCCATGTGCCTTACTGTCTTCATGATGGTCATGGTGATTGGAAACCTTGTGGTATGTAATCAAAGCATTAGCAAAAAATTATTTGGCAGTAGAGTGGGCTCAGTCCTGAAGGGAACTAAGCGCACTGGCTTTACTTCAACAAAGCAATTAAGTAGGTGGTTTCAAGTGATGCTTAAAGTTAAGCTTAAGAGCTATTCTGGACTGAGAACAAAGTATTCTGCACTATCAGAATCCTAAGAATATTAGAGTGAGCACTTAGTTACATTCCTGATTTGTCATTTGGCTTTTTGTAAATGCTTCAAATACTTTTAGTTTATGGTTCTTTAGAAACCATTTGCTGTGGATTTTTTATTATTTATCCCATATGATTAGTCACCTAAATAATCTAATTTCTGCTGTGTAATAGAATAAATTAATTTTTTTAATCATGCTGAATAGTAAATCTGTTATCTCCATTTTTAGACTGTAAGATTTGGCACCAAAATATTTATATACTGTGGGGATTTAAAGACACATTTACAGATATTAGTCAGTTGTAGGAACATTTTTGAATAGTGAAGAGGATCTAAGCAAAATTTTAAAAGCTCAATTTTTTATGAAGAAAAGTTCTTAGGATAGTTTTCTTTGGTTATGGTGGATTATTGGGTTTTCAGTTTTTGATGTCTGTGATATCACAATTTTAATAAAATAAACGTTCTTTGTTGGGATGAAGTCTAGAACATCCTTTTTTTATCTTTCTGCAGGTACTGAATCTATTTTTGGCCTTGCTCTTGAGCTCTTTTAGTGCAGACAACCTTGCTGTGACAGATGATGACAATGAAATGAATAATCTCCAAATTGCTGTAGCGAGAATGCAGAAGGGCATAGATTATGTGAAGAGAAAAGCACGTGAATTCATCCAAAAAGCTTTTGTTAAAAAACAAAAAGCTTTGGATGAAATCAAACCACTTGAAGACTTGAATAACAAAAATAGCTGTATTTCTAACCACACAACTGTGGAACTAAGCAAGGACCATGACTATATTAAAGATGTGAATGGAACAACTAGTGGCATAGGCACAGGTAGCAGTGTGGAAAAATACATAATTGATGAAAGTGATTACATGTCGTTCATAAACAACCCAAGTCTCACCGTGACAGTGCCCATTGCTGTGGGTGAATCTGACTTTGAAAATCTAAACACAGAAGAATTTAGTAGTGAATCAGACCTGGAAGAAAGTAAAGAGGTATTGAGATATTTTGTGCATTTCTCTCTGATCTTTGAGTACTTTTCTTTTTATTCTTTTCTTTCATCTCCCAGTGCACGCAATTCCTTGATCACTTGTTATTTTAACACTTATTTTGTACATAAATGTGTGCAGAAAGGAAGGTTTAATTCTTGATGAACAAAAGTGTGAGTTTAAAAGTGAGGGTTTAAAATTAGTCTCCAAGAGGAGAGGCCGGGCAATGGGAAACAGAACTAACCTGTAAGGACTGCTTTGAGGTGCATATGGTAGTTGTAACAGTTGACAGAGCAGGACAGTGCCTTAGCTACAGTCTTATTCCAGAAACTTTTGTTTGCCTCCTGTAACATGAGTCCCATTAAGAGTGTCATTCATCTCTGCCACTCCTTTAGACACTGGAATTCTTTCAGATTTTAAAACTGTCAGCTCTTCTAGACCTAGATTCTCATAAAAAGAAGTTCGATCCATGGGCTCTTCCATGTAATTCAAATTCACTTAGTTGTGAAAATATGAAGCCAAAGCAGTCTATAGATAACCTTGCTGAGAAAGGTGTGTTGTTTAGAAAAAAATATATTAAAGCTAAAAATCTTCCCTTATATGACCTTTAGTCTGTGGCTCTTTTGACAAAATAATCTAACTTTATTTGATAACAGAATTTGCAAACCAACTATACCCTCAGTGGCTTAGTTTGTTGACATTTTATTCAAATCAGAAAATAACCTTTCCAGAACCTCACCAAGATTAGTTTTTTGACTTCAGGAACCTCAACCTTAAATTAGTTAACTTCCATTCTGGTAGCAATTCAGTTTCTTTGTGGGATAGCTCATCTTCCCCTGCCTCTGTTGTACTGTTAACAGTTCATAAGATACCTGATTTTAGGCTAGCCGAATTCTGTATTGCTGTCAGTTCAGTGTGCATAAGCCCTCTACTGTTCTTGACAAAACCCCAAAGTGCAATCTTTAGATCTCCTCGAGAAAGGAAACCTGTAAAAAACAGCTTCTCCCCATGGCAACCTATTTCAGAGATAGTGTTCCTGTTTCCCAAATAATATCTGAAGCATTAATATTTCTTTCCCTGATAAATGTTAGGCAAAATATATTAATATATTAATATATTGATATGACTAGTTATGATCATAGATCTTTGCATGCTTAGCATCATCATTCATATTTTTTAAGAATATTTTTAAAGCCTTATCTATCATTGAGACACCTTTTATTTAATGAATCCATACAATTCAGAAGCAAAACCAAAGATTGTACAAATTTCATATATGATTATCGGCAAATTTCTTATGTTGAATACTAGACCCTTGAAAAATGTGGCAGAATTATTTACTTATTCTGAAAACAACTAATATTTGCCTTAAAAATATTTACTGTGCAATTTTCATGCTTTTTTCTTTTTTTCTTTTTATTTTCTGTTTGTTTAACAGAAGTTAAATTCATCTAGTTCTTCTGAAGGCAGCACAGTTGATATTGGACTTCCTGCAGAAGAGCAACCAGAAGCTGAACCTGAAGAAGCCCAGGAGCCAGAGGCGTGCTTCACAGAAGGTGTTTGGAATAAAAATGCTAATAATACTAATTAATGAAGTATGGAATAATTATCTATTTAAACTAAGTATTAATACTGATGTATTGTGTCTAAACTATGATTAACAGCAGTAGTACTTTTAGACCATAATTTACTACATAGATAATAGTCCCACAATTATACTATATATCAGGTAAATGACTAAGAAAGGATTTTATCAGAAATTTATCATTATTTTGTAATAAGATAAATATATTAGTGAAAGATTTATTTTAGTATGAACTACTATACTTTCTGAGTTTAGTTACAGTCTCCCTATATAACATTCTTCATCGTTATCTATCAAAGTGCTTTATAAAGCATACGTTACTGAAAAAGCTACTGAGTAGCGAATAAAAACTGCACCTGGATGATCTTGTGCAAACTGCTAAATGAACCTCCTACAAACTGGCAAAAAGAGAAGGCAGAGACTGTGTACCACCTGGAGCAAGAGCAGTCTCAACTTGTGGACTCATTCATCTTTAATGATGCCTTCTATTAGTCCTTTTGCAAAAATAAATAAAACATCAATCTGGTCATAAACTTAATTAGCAAAGGTATTTTCTCTTGAGAAACTTTATGGATGTATGCATTTGAAGGACATGGGGAAAGGCATGGGTATAAAAAAGTGATGTAAAGATACAAATGCTATTTTTAGTATCTGTAAGCAGAAGTTAGATTTAGCATTTGGAACATAAATGTTACTGTCAAAAATCAAGTCAGGAGCTAGATCATAAAAGCTTAAACAAATTGAGGGCACAAATTAGAGAATTTGCTGGTACTGAAAAGCTCAGGACTTAGAGGCTTAGATTTTTTTGGTATAATAAATGCAACATTGTCTGAATTTAGTACCCTCCCCCCCAAAAGAAAGTACAATTTAGTAACACTTGCCTGTATCTTATAATATAAGCCTAATATATATTTGAATGAGTTTGTATATTTTTACTGATACTTGGTATTTTATAATTTGGCTTTATGTTCCATGGATTTTTACCTATTTGTGTATGCTGTACTGGGCACTCAGTTCTTGATAAAGGAGGAACACTTTCTTTTCACTTGTTCATATAATTGTAAACTCCAATTTTCTCAGTGTTTTAAGGTTTGGGGTTTTTGGTTTGGTTTTGATTTTGGGGTTTTTTTTCCTTTGGAGAAAACGAAAGTCATCTATGTGAAAATCTATTGGGTTTTTGCTAATAGCACAGCTTCTGGAAAGGTAGCATCATACCATTAACAGAATGCCTTGACCAAAATTAATGCAAACCAACAAAATCCAATTCTTTTTTTTCCCCCATCAATATATACACTGTTGTAAAGGCTGTGTACGAAGGTTCAAGTGCTGTCAAGTAAGTATAGAAGAAGGGAGAGGAAAGCAGTGGTGGAACCTGAGAAAAACCTGCTTCAGGATTGTTGAACACAACTGGTTTGAGACCTTCATTGTGTTTATGATTCTCCTCAGTAGTGGAGCTCTGGTGAGTAAACATGAACAGACATAATGTTATCAGTAAAGTTCTTAAATGTTGGCTCATCAAACATTGTTTGAACATATTTTTCTCCACCAGAAAGAACACACAATTCCATGTCTTCAAGTGACAGAGCTGAATTTTAGTCAGGCTTTTGTAAGAATGGTAGAAAAAAAGTCTCTCCTTAACAATATGTTGAAAAAATGTGGGCAAAATTGGTTAGAGATAGCTTAACTGCTGCTGAAAGTGATGGTGATACTCCCGAATGGGGAGAGAGACAACATGTGAAGAAGATAATACATTATACTTTGTTTTTTCAGTTTGCTCCATAGTTACTGATTCAACTCAGGGGAAAGTAAAGAAAGAAAAGTTTGGAAGTAACTGTAATGGCATAAACAGCTCACAATACCTTGCAAGAGCCACAGCCAGCTTATAAATATTATGTGCTAGAACACTAAGATTAAGACTGTGTGTTTATAATTATTCCATTCTAAGAATAGGAGTTTATTATTTATGATTCAAATTCAGCTTCTACTGACTCATACTCATGTAGACTAAAGGTATATCTGTAAAAACATTAATTTGCTTTAAGTTTAACAAGCAGGTGAGGGCAGAACAAAAAAAAAAAAAAGGCCAACCACAGTATAAATCCGAATGAAAAAAAAAAAAAAAACAACTTATCAACAGTTTGTTATTTCACAAATGCAAATAATGGCAAAGAATAAGGAAACTGGAGACGAACTGTAAAATAAATGTGAGCCTGGATACATACCAAGCTGAAGTTTTTAAGCAAACTACTTGCCCTGAGATAATGTAGAGTATGTCTTGCATCTATCAATTACCATTTGATAAATTACTCAAGTTCCTACATCATAAAAAATTTGTGTTGCAAAATTGTATTCCAAACTCTTTAGACAATTCCCAACACTTATAATACCTTAGTGGTTAGCAGTTTATGATTTTATAAATCATTAGTTTTGGTTAAATCTTTAAGAATCATTCTTCTTTTGTTTGGTCTAATATCAACACAATCATCAAATAAGCAACTTTTACTCAAAGCCATGTGGCACCTTCTGTGGGATCTAAAGCCGTTGAAACAACAAAAGGCTCATACCTACACTATTGAATTTTTATTGATGGTATCAAGTGGAGAAAACCTTTAGTGACAAGAATTTAAATGAGAGAAGAGATCTGATATAGGTGAATTTCCATCATTGTACTTTAAAGAATGTTGAGATGAGATCCCACAGTGTTCACATCTCATGCTTGTGAACCTAAGGTGTGTGTCATCCACAGAATATTTATTTGTGAAAATATTGCAGAGACCAGGGATTAATTAGCCCAAGCCTCTGAAGATGTGAGATCCTGCTCTGCCTTCATTCTTTGTGGTAGTGAAAAGGTCTGTTTGGACCTGCAAGTGTTGTACCCCAATGTTAACCCCAAGCCCACACTCCAGACAATTCTCACTGTTCTTACAGGCAGGAAATCTGGCAGAGACAGGGGCATTGCATGCTGCCTGCAAACCCTTGCCCTAGGGCTGCTCAAGGAGGGGGTAGACATGCATGTAGCTGCCAGGAGTACTGCTAGCTTAGCCTCTGTGTGGGCTCTTCCCAGTTTTGTGAGCTAAAGTTGTTGGTGATTACTAGGAGTGCCAAGTACTATAGTGCCTGAATTAGGTAACCAAAATTACTGACACACAAATGTTAATTTGATGACTGATTGACAGATGTAAAGTGATTCAAAAGCAGGCTGGGTAAAAACAAATGTTAGGAACAACATATATACAAATCTTTTCAAGAAAACACATCATTCCAGTTCTTTCAATCCTATAAAATCTATCGTTCTCCATAAGAAATAATAGCATAATTAAAATTTACAAGAAATTAAAGGAAAAATTTCTTGGAGGACAGGAAGAATTTCTGAAACACAGAAGATATATGTTTTTTCAAATGTACAAAATTGAAATCACATAAAAAGGGTAAATAACATTGAAAGGGGCTCAGAAATTTTATGTAGCTCATTAAATGTGGATAATACAGTGAAATGAGTATTTGAGTTAGATAAATAAATATTTTTTAAAGAAAGAAAGTGCTCTTTTATGATTTATATCTTAAAATTTCCAAAAATCAGCAGGACTTAAAAAATGAATGGTCAATTGTAATTACATTTACATTGTCCTGAAAATTTTAAAGTTATGACCCTGGATTTTTGAATGAGATTTACCTATAAACAAACCAAATGATCTCTGTAGAATTCACTTTAGACATACCACTCTGCAGAATCAGTGATGTTTGTAAGTACTGAAAATGATCTTGAGAAAAATAATTCATAATCAGCAATAATTAAATACATAAAATCTCTGATCAGGGTAGTGGTTGCTCTGCAATATCCGCTTCTTCCTCCTGCAAGCTGGAAAACATGGCTCCGTCAGGGAAAACCGGATATATACTGAGCAGAAAAAAAATCATCAGATAAATGTGACAGTCATAGTTTTTTTTTTTTTTTTTTTTGGGGGGGGGGGTGTGGGGGGTTTTTTTGTTGCAACCTGAAGTATGTGCAGTAGAAAAAGGGAATAACAAATATCTTTGTATGTTTTTATTTACAGGCTTTTGAAGACATATATATTGAACAGCGTAAAACTATCAAGACCATGCTGGAATATGCTGACAAGGTGTTTACTTACATCTTCATTCTGGAGATGCTGCTGAAGTGGGTGGCCTATGGCTATCAAACATACTTTACTAATGCCTGGTGCTGGCTGGACTTCCTGATTGTTGATGTATGTAGTGTATTTCCTACACATGCCTTTCATATTTTTTTAATCTGATTTTTTTTTAAATTACTTGCTGTACAACCATAGTGTCTATGCAAATGTAGAGAATATGGTATTTCCACTCAGGCAATGTGAGGACATGAAATATATAAAGACCTGTGGAGTTCTGCCACCTATGTAACTGTTCTTGTAAAGTCTTTAAGAAACAGCATAACCAAGGTTAATGTCAGCCTGTAAAGCATATAAACTCAGCAGTCAGGTAAAAGTGTAAGGGTAATTGAATACAGACAAATTAGTCCTTTCTACCAATTTCCAAAGGAGCGATGTTGCTCTGTGACCCATCTGTTAATTCAGAACAGGCTTCAGTCAGTTCCATTTCAGTTGTGGGCAATCAAATGCTCATTACCAGCTATAATTACTGATCCCAACATCATTGTAAAACAAAGTGAGAGCAATACCCAGATTAGTAAAAAGAAGCGATTTGCTTTCTGTGCTTTTAAATGCCCTCAAATCACTAGCAAAAAAAAAAAAAAAAAAATCAGAAATATTGATTTTTAGATATTTTTTTACCTTATGACATTTTTGTTTGCTTGTTTACCTTCCTGCTCTTCTTTCATATTACTTTTTTTTTTATTATTTTTTATTTAAAAGACTTCCTATTCCTGAAGAAAGTGGTCCAAAATTAGATTCTTCTAAAGAAGTTTATATCTCACATCTATGGTATGTAAAGTAGTATGTACAGTATAATAATTTTAACTTTCCTGTTTTCATATAGGTCTCTTTGGTTAGCTTAACAGCAAATGCATTGGGTTACTCTGAACTTGGTGCCATTAAGTCCCTTAGGACACTAAGAGCTTTGAGACCTCTAAGAGCTTTGTCACGATTTGAAGGCATGAGGGTAAGACAACATGAAAGAATCTGAAACTATGCATGCATAGAAAGAATACATGCATGCAGAATAAGGAATGACAAGTCCATGCAGAAAGGCTGCACTATCTTTTTATCTGTTGCGTATCTTTTACTAACAGATAAGCAAAAAGCTTCATCAATTCACCTAAATCCATATGCAGTATCAGATAGAAGTTACATTCATTAAGGTTACTTTACTTTCTAGCCAACCTCAGGAGTGTTCTAGCCAATCTCAGGCACTGAAATTACGAACTATTAACAGACTCTTAATAATGAATAAAATGTAACAAGATTTTAGTAATATTTTACTGATAAACATATCACAGTATTGATACAGGAATCTAATTTAGCATTAGTTAATAAAGATATTTTCTGTTACCAGTGGAAATCCTTCATTTTTCTTTGCATTTGAGAAACCACTTTGAGTCAAACCCAGCTGAATTTTACCAGATGGTACCAGAGATATATTCATACTTCTTAGTGGTTTAAATCTATTTCTGAGTTTGGCTGACTTTAAAAACAGATTATTTGATTTCTCCATTAAATTCTTCATTTTGTAAGGTAAACGCTTTTCTTATTTCAACAGATCTCCATTTAATATTCAATACAATGTATATAAGGTTATTCTTACTTATTCTGAGTAACTTAGCTGCCCTGCTTATTATTCATTTCACTCAAGAAAGCATTTTAACTTATTTTTTCATTTGTTTATACCTTCTGTTCCTTAAAGCCACTGAATACAAACTAACTCTATATGCATGTTATTGAAATATGTTTCAAGAGAATGCTTTTTGCTACTTCATGGAAATACAAGAGGAAACAATGCGCTGAAGAATTTTAAATCAATTGTATACCAGTGGAATAGCCTGGAATATATCATCTGAACAATATTTAGATACAAACCTAAGCTTAATCAAGTGAAACTGAAGCCTTAAATAGTATTCATCAAGCTGTACATCTCTACTTCAGAATGCATCAGAAAAAACATTGCTAATTTTTACTAGATATTAATAAAATTATTACTAGATAATAAATTTGAATTTCATATAGCAAACTGACTTTTAACAGCTTTCTCCTAATTTGGAATTCGTGAATTGGTGTTCAGCAGGGTAAGAGCTGGTCAAGTACTACAGTATGTACAAATTTTCATTTAATTTTGGAATGGCTACTTGATTTAGCCACTTTTTCTTTATACTTACTGTTCATGAACATTCAGATAAATGTGGTTCTTTGAAAAGGAATGTCAGGAAATTGCTGTCAGCTTTTCTTTTTTAGTAATGTTCTGCTTAGTTGCAGGAGGGCTCTCAGACCAGACTGGAGTCCCAGCCACAGGGACAAGAAATGCAGCTTTTTAGATGACACTGAGGGGAAAAAAAAAAAAAAAATATATATATATATATATAATTTACGGAAAGATAATATCAAAATTGACTACCAAACATTTTATTCCATTTTTCTGTATCCTTACATGATTGCCTTAGTAAATTTTCCACTTAAAAGATTTAGAATATTTATGCTTGAAGAAAAGTACCTGTGGTTTAAAATCTATTTACTGCTTTCCCTTATTTCTTACTAAATAACTATGAAATTATGCCAGAAGCCCAATCATATGGTAGAAATTCAGATATAAAACATGAATAATTCCTAAGCAACTTACTGTGTAGGAATCACAGACAAGCCTGGAAAAGCAAAACCATTTCAGCCCTGTTCTCCAATATTAATGTTAATCAATGAAATGCCTGATTCCAGTCACTTAGAAAATTTGACTGGCTGTATAGGCCTTACCTTTACTATTAGTTACATGCACTTCTGAAAAAGTGTTTTCCCAAAGCACTTGGCAAGTATTCACAACAGCTCATTGCCAGATAGTAACATTACTTTATGAATGACTCACGAACAGTAAAAAGATTCAAATAATAAATAATTGACCAGCTCATGATAAGATTATATTCAAGTTACAGTCTTCTCAGAAACTGAGCTCATTTCATAAAAATCCATAAAATCAGATTCTTTTACCTGCCAGTAAAAATAAATCAGCCCTCTTTTCTTTCTTATATTGCCTATACCTATGCTGAGCTGTGACAAAACAAGCTGAGTTTTTATTCAGCATGTATTTATCATTTTAATGTTTACTCTCATGTTCAAATTTTGCCTTGAAAATATAACAGATCATATGTATTTTGTAAAATAATCTGCTAAATTCTCAGCTACTTTAAATCAACATTTTTCTTAAATAAATTTAGCATTCTGGTGAATTGGAAGAGTACAGCATATTGCATAGTAAATACTTGTAACTATTCTGTTATCCCTAAATATTCCTGAATTCTGAGAAATTTTAATACTTTCTATAGTGAACCCCCAAAACAACTCCACCCAGATACTGGAAGGAAAGTAAAGAATTGCTTTAATTTGATATAAATTTCTGTCTTAGGGTTTATATTCTCATCTCAATTAGTGTACCTTCTAAGCAGAGGTATCTGCAATCTGAGATTTGAATACACCCATTGCTTTTTGTTTAGCTTTTTAGTACTTGCAATATAATGCTTTTGCGCTAGTTCTGAATTGGTATGCTACCTGTAAATGTAGAATACTAAGTATACATTGCTTTGCTGAGTTAGAGAATTAAGTGACAATAAAAGCATGCATTTATGTCTAATTTCACAAAATAAAGCATGTCATGCCGTGCTTGATTTATTTATTAGAGAAATAGTAGAAGGCAGAAAACAATCTGAAATACACTTGCACTTTCAGTTTTGCATGCCTTATGCATATTTCTGGCTGATGGCTTTAAACATTTACTGTATTTCAAATTTCCAGTCCAATTTCCTGACTTGTAAAACTAAATTTGAGTATTTGATGTCCTCTAAAATTCAAAGGCTATTCCTTAGATTCCTTTACCAGGAAAGAAATAATGAGTATTCCAAACTTCATTAGTAGGAAATATTTATATGATTGAATTATAAAACATAACATCAAGTGTCTGTCATTACAGATTCACAACTAATAACAGGCTATATATTTCTATTTCATATAGGATAACCTTTCTTCAGCTTGGATGGGGTGGACCACTAGTTCCTCCCCTTATCTGTATTATGGGTACAGTATTTCCCCCTTTTCTACCCTTAATGATTGCAGTGTGACTAATCACTACATACTAATCACTACATTGTCTATTTAGTGTCAGAAGGAGAGACAATCTCATTTGAGAATCCCAGTAGCAGCAAGTTTATATATATTATATATATATTATATGTACTCCCCCTGTACCCACTTCTTAATTGCTTTAAATATTTGGAAGTTATCCTTTGATGTTACAGAAATAACAAGAAAACTTTGCTCAGTTATTATTAGATGCTTGTTAAACTGAGATAAAAAAATGCTTTCTTTTAAAGTTTGAATCTGGCTTTTACACTGCTTTGGAAAGATCTGTGCTTTACTCTGTTATTCAGTTTGCAGCTACATACATTCAGGAATATCCCATAGAAAGTTTTGAACATTACTTGTGATACATTAAGCACACACCAAAACATTATGACCTGAATAGTCACAACTACAGATATTTATATAATTCCAATATAAACTTTTGCATAATTTTTAGACCCCTATATGTTACATTAAACAAATCACTTCAAGTGTATATAGATAGTACAAGATATTGTGTGAGAAACATAGTCCTTTCTTGAAATCTGAATTCAGTCTTCTTTGGCCTGTGCTGGAAACTAGTTGTTATGTCTCCTGAAAAACGATTAAAAATTTACAAACTCTTGTAAATGTAAGAAGATATAAAAAGACTTTCTGTGTAGATGTACATAAATAATACAGGAAATATCCTATTATTCTGAGATTTTTCTTAGACTGTAGTTCTATAATTGGAAAAGAACTTTTGAAGGAATTTCTCACATAATTGAAACTGATGATTTTTGTGCTTTGTTTTCTTGAAGAAAATCCTTTTAGGATCAAAATATAATGAAATTTGAATGAGATACATACTATATTTTACATTGTAATTAAAATTGTTAAGAATACATAATGGTCAATAACATCTTACAACAAGGAAAGACAACAAAAATTTTTTTTCACTGCATCTGGTGAAATTCAAAGATATTGTTCCACTTTAACCAATTATTCTATTTTCATGCTCATTTGCATTTACTATATTTACCAGGTCTTCTCAAACAAATGCAGCCATGTGATCTATTGCTTGGCAGATAATTATTGTATATCATCATAAAGTATGTCAAATAATTTCTTTTCTTCTATGTTGTCTTCAAACATATTTTGTTGTACATTTGATTTCTGATGAGAAACAGAATGAAAGCAGCTCTGAGAACTCCAGTAATTTGTTAACTTCAGCCATGTAGCTTACTTTTAATAGGCTGTTATGTGAATAAGAAATGCTTCTGTTCCTACTTTGACCAAGTTAATTTTTTTAAAAGGTAGGACAGAAGTGCAGAATCATTGAGGTTTCAAGGGACCTCCTCAGACCATCTAGTTGAACCTCTCTGACAGTTTTATCCTTCCAAGATACAGCCTCCTACCCAATAACATGAAATTTTTCGAGTACAAAGTGTTATAAAAATAGTTTGTGTGTATGTAGTTTGCTTTCTTTGGAGTGAAAATTCACAAACAAAAGCATTCTTTGGTCAGCTGCACTCATACAGTAATAATTAAGGAAAAGTAGGGAAGACTGCAATTGGCTTGTTAAGGGAATGATTTTCTTTTCCTCTGAGATCTTTCATCTCTTGCTTCAACTTTAATTTTTCATTATTGTTAAGATTTTGTTGTACCTCCTTCTCAGATGTCTCTGATTCTTTACATCTGCCTGTCTTTTCTCTGCATACACTCACTTAAATCCAAATTTTTCTTAACACTTGCCACTTTAAATGATAGTTTTCTAATAATCTTCACCCTGAATTTTCAATGCAGTCTTCATTTTACTCAAAACCAAAAATTTTGTAAAAAATCTTGTCATAAATAGGCACTTTTTTTTATTGTTTCACACGAGGTGCTTCTTGTGCCAGTTCTGACAAAATGCAGTCATTTCTTTGATGAGACAAACTTTTGTACTTTTTTCTTGAGTTAAATAATATTCTCATCTCACTATCATAATCTGCTTTTACATACTTTTACTATTATGTAGTGATCCTGAATTAAGAGTAAGCATTACTTTGCTAGAAGAAGACTCCAGTCATATTTTTTCCCTTGCTTCTCTAATTTTTATTATTTTTCTAAATTTTACTTATTTCTGGGCTTACATAATTGCAGGTCATGTAGTTAAAAGTATTTGGCATTAAGGCAAACTGTGTAGCAAAGGCGTTCTTTCACTATGCACTTCCTAATGGCAAATTCCACAAGATGCCACTAATTTTGGTTGGAGGATAGAAAACAAAGCCAGACATCTTCTCAGATGTGCAAAGTTATAATGAGAGGCAAAGGACACAGGCTGGGTTATGGGAAATTCTTATTTCTTATAAGAGGGTTTAGGGAAGTTTGTGTTTCTTTTTGAAGGTTTTTTTTTTGGGGGGGGTGTTGGATTCTGATTTGAGGTTTGGTTTTTTTTGTTGGGTTATTTTTTTTTTTTTTACAGTGAGGTAAATACTTGAATAGTAAAACATAATTATTGGATTGCAGCTCACAACATTCAGACAAATATGGTGTACCACCCTTTGTGGGACAAAGTTCTGAGAGTTTTTCATAGGAAGTGCATTAAGTTAAAATAGAAGTAAATGAAATGAAAAGGTTTGAATACCTGGAGTGAGCATACATTTTTAGATTCACCATAGAATCTACAGAATGAGAAAATATGTAGTTTTGAGGTGTCTTGTTAGCAAGTAAAAAAATCATCGCAATCACTCTCTCTTCTTCCTCTCCCTTTCTCCCGTCCCCACTCTGTCCTCATCATGTGATAAATTTTATCATCTTTGAATAAAAGTTCCCATCTACATTACTGCTGTGGCAATGTACATATACTTTATCCCTTCAACACAAAGAACTTTCAATCCTCAATCCTTATGTATCCGTGTCATCCCTCTTCCACCAAACTCCATGGAGACACTCAGATGAGACATGGTATCTGGTGTGGGAATATTTTTCCTGTACTGCATCATCCTGGGCACCTCCAGACATCACATAAAGCAACTGTGGCAAAGATCACAAAGCCTCTACTGAGGATAAGTCTTAATCCTCTGCACTGGGCTGCCTTTGAATTCTATTTGCTGGCCCACAAATCATTTCCTGCTGACATACCTTCTCCTAATTTAAGCTCCAGACCCATTTCCTCTGATCTCACTGACTTTTTCCTGTGTTAAACTTGTTGAACTGGCTTCTCTAACTTCAGAGAAAGGCATTTTTCATCGTCTGTTTTGTAGTGCCTAGGGGAACAGGAAGCCACTTTTACAGCATTTTTGTTATTATTTGGTGAGGACAAAGGGACTGTTCCAACCACTTTTGTCACACTGAGCCCCTGCCACCTTGGGAAATTATAAAACAGTACAAATTCAGATGAAATTCCTGTTTTGCCACTCAGGTCCCAGTCCCTTCAACTTTATAACTTGTTAAAAATATTTTAGGCCTAAAAGGCATTATAGAATGTTTAGTTTTTAGATGGTAGATGTTAGGTTTTAAAAGGGAAAAATATGGCAGTTTGTGCATGCATGTGTATACTTATGTATATATCATCCTATTTGGAGTAAAATATCAACAGAAATCTTGACTTGACTTCAACAGCTATAACTGAGTGTTTCACCAGTTCAAACCTACCTCCTACACAGTTAAAAAACCTCTGCCTGTGAGAAAGAATTAGGCCTCTTTGTTACAGATTGTTTACACTTCTGTGTATATTAAATACTGCTTTCTCCTTGAAGAGACATGATTTCACACAATGATTTCTTTTTCCACTAGATATCAACTGAGATATATAATAGTTTAGGGCACATCTGTCTTTGTAGGTGTCAGATGTTGCTTTTCACTTGCACTTAATGCAGTTCCACCTATCTGAAGGTGTAAGAAGGTGAACATGCAGAATCAGCTTGGGCTTTTGCAGCTTGATCACCAAGGTCAGCCTGACCAACAGCATCCCAGCTTTAAGGAAATGGATAGGTAATTTAACCAGAGAAGCAAGAAACTCTATAAACATTGTTTTCCAGTTTATTGGAGCTATATTCGGTATCAAGGAATAACAGGAAATAGGAGAAAAAGAACAGGCCCTTTAAAAATAAAAAAATACATTTAGAGTCATACACATCTGATATAGATTTGAAGAACAAGAAGAAATAAGGGCTGTAGTTGCCATCCTTTTTTTACCCACTACAGACTCTTCTACAAGATGAGATTGACAAATTTTGCTAAATCTTTAACTAAATTTTAATTAAGAAATGCTAATTGATCTCTTTTCTGCATTCAGTTCACTTTTCAATTGGTTCTCACTTTTTTCTGCCCCTTCGCTGCAACTTGTATGTGTAAACTTGTGTGTAGGTGTCATGTGTGTATGTATGGGTGCTATCTTGGATGCATATTATGCAAGCTAATGTCCTGTCCTGGTTATCCTGATATACCTCAGCTATTCCTGAATCAAACAACAAAAAAGTAAGTGGGGAAAAAAATACTGATTAAGCAATTACCTCCAACTGTATGTACGGAAGAAATTAAAGACTTCCTCCTAAGGTGGTCTTTACAGTCAGCCAAACATCTGACCAGTATGTGAAAATGCGGGTTTACATTTTAATTATGATAGGGCAAAGACTCAGCACTGGTGGAGAAAAAAAAACAAATCAAACCCAACCATCCAACCAAACAAACCACCAAAAAAGCAAAACAAAACAGAAACAAAAACAACTTCTAAAAGTTTTAATTTTCTTTTCTTCTTTTCTTAAAAAACCTTCCAGGGGGACTGGATAGCTCAAGGGGTTGGTAATAGGATACAGAGCCTTTCATCTCTAGGTCACCAGTTCGCATCCAGGCCAGGTCAGTAGTGACCAAAAATTGTTACCATTTGATGGATATTCAGTGACCTATATGAAATAAGTTGTTGGAACCACTGTTGGAACAGTTGCTGGAAGCTGTTCTTTTTTTATTCAAGAAAATGTGGCTGACCTTTTGGCAGTCTCAGGAGGGAGGCTGCATTACCTGATCATCTAAAGATGCGAGATACACTGATGGCATTTTGTAGATATCTTTCTTTCTAAGACTATTATCAATTCATAATTGTTGTAGCAATTACTGTAGCTGTTAGTATTCTGCTGCCTGTTCTGGATCTGTGCTGTAGCACAGTGGATCTCAGAGTTGTTACAAAGGTAACTGCTACAGGCACTTAATTCATACAAAACCATTCTTCCTGTGCGCAAAGGTAACTTTAATATATTTAAGTTACAGGACTAAATTCCCATCTTTCTTTCTTGACATCTTTATTTTCAGGTTTCTCACCAAGATTTAAAAAAGGAATTCCATCAGTGTAACACATCCAGAACATGTTTATAGGTGAAGAAAGAAAGAAAAAAAAAATTGGAAAACATAAGACAAGCTCTAGCTGGCCTAGAATTTCAAAGCTGCAATAGCTTAATACAGTGTCATAGATCAGGTCAGACTTGGAATAAATTCCAGAATCATTGCATTCCTAATTTTATGTTGTTCTCAGTTCCATCAAGCTAAGTAGCAACAGATTTCTTCTCCCAACAGGATAGTAAAAAAAAACTCCATTTCCCTCACTCCTCTGAAAATGGTTTCTTATGTTCCAAACATCACTGGGACCTTGTCAGTCTTTTATATAATCCTTAAAATGGCTAGCTTATGCATACATCACCTAGATACTTCACGTTTTCTGTAAGAGAAATCTCAAGAAGCAAGCATGCTTCCTATAAAGTTATCATCAAGACCAGAAGCTGCCAAGAAAGGCTAAATTCTAAAAAATGATAGTTTTATAAAAATTAATGGTAATTCTCAGTTACAAAAAGGTCCCATTTCTACTCTCTGGCAATGAAGGAGGCCCTTAAAATGGGAAAAAAATATGCCCTGAAAATAACATTTCTACCCAAGATCTCTAAACAGGTCCCAGTTCCTGGCCATAACATTTGGGAGGAGGAGGTTGCTGAGTGACACATAACACAACCACAATACTCTGCTTCCAAAGGCCTTCCAGAGGCTGTGAAATACAGGTACTAAGACTGAGCAGCTCTGAGATTGCTCGGAATTATGTTAGTAGTGGGAAGATCCCTCTATGTTGCAGAAATCAGGAAACATAAATGAACTAAAGTGCCTTCATACACCCCAAGTATCCATGCCAATCCTTGCCTGTTTTACTGCAGGAATCGGATTACCGAGAATCAGAGTATTTTGGTTTACCTCCTACAAGGTCCTTAGAAGCATTAAAGAGAAAAAAAGTAACATTTCAAATAAAATGTAACTTGTAAAATGACATCTGGTATTGGATGCTTAAGGAGAAATGATTGCTCAAATATTAGCCAAAAAAAATCACACAAGCTTTGATAGCTCTGACAGACACATGTGGTTAACTACTGTATATATCAGAAAAAAATACAGTTTTTATCTATGTAAATAATTATTGGGGGCTTAGAAGGGAAGTGGTCAAAGGTAATGTAAAATGCAAACTCAGATGCCCTAACTATGTCCTTGATATATGTCCCTCTTTAGATAAATGAAGGGTATTACTGACCAAAACTGAATACATGGAACAATAAGACTGGAGCTTGAAATAAATTATGTTGATTCAAGTAGACACATACTGCAAAACTGTCTTGCTTTTCTATACAAAGAAATTAATCTTTGTTATAATCTTGCATGGAATGATAAGGCAATAAAGATATGTGTTTAATTCCTGCATAATCCTTTTAATGTAGAGCTTAGTTTCTAGATTCATGGCATTTAAGTTTTCAGCTTAAATTTTAAAGCTATGCTGATCAAATCTGCAGGTTGCCATTTTTCTTTAAGCATTTTTAAACTATAATTTGACGCATTTTCAAATTTTATTATGTCTGTATTTATATTTAACATGTTTGGGGTTTTTTATATAGAACAAATCAATGTCAGGCTTCATCTTACTACCACCAGGTCTTCTCTTCTGTTTTTCTTTTAATTATTTTATTTTTTCTCACTTATTTTCCTCTCATTACATATACTAATATTATGTATTTAAAAGAACAGTGCAATACTGCAGGTGTTAATGAACTGTTTTAACATTTATAGCATTAGTTTCTGAATAAGAATTTATTAAGCATTGGTAAAACAATATACAAAATTGTTGCTGTAAATATTCTTACACTCTTTTCTTTTTCCCCCTGTATTTGTGTATTAGGTGGTTGTGAATGCCCTTTTAGGAGCAATTCCATCCATCATGAACGTGCTTCTCGTTTGTCTTATATTCTGGCTAATTTTCAGCATCATGGGAGTAAATCTGTTTGCTGGGAAGTTCTACTACTGTGTTAACACCACAACTGATGAAAGGTTTGAAGTCGACCAAATCAACAATTTTAGTCAGTGCGAGGAACTCATAAAAAACAATCAAAGTGCCCGATGGAAAAATGTGAAAGTAAACTTTGATAATGTAGGATTTGGGTATCTTTCTTTACTTCAAGTAGTAAGTGATCACTCTTTATATACCTCTTTCTGTTTATATGTAATAGAGAAAAGCAATTCTAACAACAAAGACAGAAAACATTTACTTGATGATATATACCTGTGACTTAGTGATGCCACTGCCCTGGTAACTGATTACTCCTTTCATAGTAAGCAGCAAGTAGAGCCTACTAAGATGAATAAAGAATTTTTAGGATATCTGACAGAACAAGGGTTATTTTTCCTATTTACAGCTCCCTTAGTCCTCCAGCCCCTTCTACCTTTAAATTTCTAGAAGTACCTAGGAATGGCATTCAGCAGACTGAATATTTTAAGTTTTACTGTTGCTGAAAATTAAAATTGGCACTGGTGTGATTAAGTCACAGAGAAGAATTCCAGGTAGGAAATCACACCACAGTGATGTGGCTGCCACCAGTGCTGACTTATGTGATCTAAGTAATTTCTCATTCAGAAGAGAAATAAGAAAAGAAAAATATCATTAGGTAATCTGTGAAATATTATCCCTGCTATTTCTGTGCATAAACATCTAGTGGAGTTTATTTAGCAAAAACTGAGGGAAGAAAAGAAGGAAAAAAATATATGCGGCAAAATACTACACGGTTATGCCTTCACTACCAAAAAGTGCATCCTCACAACTACCTATCTTTGTATTTTGGAGTAGCTAATAATCTGATCCAGCTTTAATTAAGAAATGCTGGACCTCAACTTTTGCTGTGTGCTTTCAGCAACCTCTATGGTTTTTTGAGGTTAATGTCTAATTCTGCAAAAGCTTAGTTTTCATTTTTATAGGTTATATATAAGTTTCTAGCTTTTACATTGGCAGAAGAAATCTCAATAATACAAATCTTCAACATTATGCAGTGGTATTAACATTATTCTGCACAGGGTATAAAACTACTGAGCTCTGTGATCTGCCTCTCCCAGCTCATACAGCATCTCAATTTTGTGGTTGGTAACCCTGACAATTTAAATTTCACCATGTTTTATTATATACTTTATTGTCACACCAAGAAATAGCAGAGAGGGACTACCAGCAGTAAAGAAATAAACTAATGAATACATTTTGATTTTGGTAAAAAAATGGATTATAATAGGAAGACTTAAAATATTTATTTTCTCTGTCTTATTTTTTATATCTACTGGCCTAGAATCCCCTTTGGGAATCAGGGGGAAAGAATGGTTTATTACACATGTTCAGGAGAAACAAGACATCAATGAAACCCTTTGCAAGTGGTTTGTAACTATTTGTTCAGTAGTGGGACAGGGATAACACCAGGTACATTTTTACCTGCCTTTGTGGCCACAGTCAGCTAATTGCATTCTTGCATGTTTCAGTGGCCCACCTATGCATAGCTTATTCCATCTTCTCTTCATTGAAAAGCAGCAAAGATTTCTTACATGAAGATTTAGATTCTTCAATTATTGGATTGTTCTGGCAGGCAAGTTGGGAGAAATTTGCAAATTGTTCCTATGTTTCCAAAGGAAAAATTGATCTAGACCACCACAGGGGGGCCTATGTCTCATGGGAGGACCCGCCAGCTGTTTTTTCAGTATCTACAATACAGAGTTTGCACCAATATCAAAGGCTTGCCTAATGGATGGATTTTTTCTCGGTGTGTGTGAGCAGAATGTCAGTGACAACACTACTTATTTTTTCTGTATTATTAAAATGCTTGTCAAAGCATGAAGAGATTTTTTGTATAGCATACCAGAAAAAAAAAATGGGGAGGGCGGAGGCACTACTGTCATTGCACAAACAGGATAATTTTCTCTGCATCTTTATCGGGTTGGGTAAGTAAGACACTAGTAGTCATTTTGCAGTTATGGAATGATGAAACCGCTAGGAAAGAGGAAGGAAAATACCAGCTTGGTTTTCAGTTAATGCTTTAAAATGTTCAGAATCAATGGGGTTTTTTTTCACCTTCATGAACACAAGAAAGGCTACAATTCATGAATGCTTGAGATATCACATTATCTTCTCAATCAAAGAAGATATTTCTAAGGTGATTTTCTGTTTGATATATAAAGTAATTTGGATGAGAATCTAGAAAGCCAGCATGTTCAGACGAAATATGAGAAGTGAATAGGTATGTCAGAACCCTAGATTTCCCTACCCTTCCTTCCCAGGTTCTAGGAACAGTAAAGAAGAGTAAATACTAAGGTATTGCTCAATTATAGGTATCCATTATGATGTCAGAGAGAAGAATAAAGCCACTGGGACTTAAGTATTTGGCCCAAATAAGGTATTGAGCCTGAAAAATATGATTGAAAAAACAGTTGCCAGTGAATGTGCTTATTGTGCACCCAATGTGAACATTAATAGCCTTTTTTTAATATCTTAATGATTAGTTTAAAAGTCCACTGAAGTAATTTGGTCCTCCAACTTAACAACCTCAAGCACAGACTTTTGTTTAGGTTGTAATGGACCTGAGAATATGACCCAACAGAGGTCAATGTCGTTTTTCTAATGACAAACTCAGTGATAAGTATCAACACATGAATTACTGATACAAGGTCCCTTTTTCAGGAAGCTGTAAACAAACTACCAAAAGCTGCCTCTTACAATCTTGCCTTACTTCCATTCTACCTTCTAACTCACACCCTTTGAGTCTGTCAACAAAGAATATTGTAAATCCTGTCAGCTTTTCTGGGTTATAGGTAATACAACATAAATCTTTATTTGCTGCACCACTGAGGTTTTCTATCTGGTATGAATACTGCTGGAAGTAGTGCTATTTTTATAATGAAAAAATTTACAGATGAAAATAAGCCATAAGAACCCTGGCACTGAGAATCGTATTATTCTGGGAAAGACACAAATGATTCTCATGAACAATTTTTGTTATGGATCGTGAAAAGCCTTTTATGGTAGTATATGAGTCTGTTCATTGCAGAAAAAAAACCCAAAGACTCTTTTAAAGAGTAATATAGAAAAGAAACAGGCATTTCACACAGAAATACCCTATAGACGTGGGGTAATTTCAAAAAGAAATATTCTAAGCTCCAAAAAAAAAAAAGTATTGGAAATGTGTGTCAGTGGCTTTTTAATCAAAAAGAACTCTATAACAAGCTGTTTCTTGAGTTTACTTGGCAGTGATAGTGAATGCATTTCTGGAATGAGGGACTTACAAAAAGAACAAACTAATTTTTGGTTTGCATATTGTATTTTTTTCTTTTGGGGCAGGAGTGTGTGTAGAAAATCTTCAGTATTGATAACAATGCTATAATTTTTTCTGCCCCAACACATAGGCTATCAATATGTGCAACTGATACAACCAAATTTGATTTTGTTAATCATAGGCTCTGTTAACCAGAGACTATTTTCCAAAGTTCTTACATATTTTAAAGTTTGAGTGTAAATATTCCTGCCATCAGTCATAAGTACACATTCTCTCTGTACGGAGTTTTTGCTTCTATGACACAGCTTAACCTATGTTGGTCAGTGTGGACCTGCAGACTTTTTCGTTTCTTGGTCTGAACTTGCTTGAGTACTTCTCTGTCCCTAAAGAAAAGCATCAAAGCAGAGACAGATCTGCTGGAGAAACTCCTTTCACAATTTTCATGCATCAACGAGGAAGAGGAAGAGGTCGGTGTACACAAAGACGTGGCATCTGCCTTGATAATTCTATGGCCTTATGCCTATTTAACTTGAACCTAGTGTTTGGATTCTTTGGTAAGTAAATCTCCTGAAGGCCTGCTTTTATCCTACTGGTAAGCTTATATCATGCTTACAAGGATAAAATGCGGCAAACCAGTGGGTCACAAAGCACAACGTTACATTATTCTGCTGATACTAATATAAACTAAAAAAAAGCATCTTATGAACTGTAAGGTAAAATCAGAATCTGAATTAGGGCTATAACACTGGGAGAGCTTCCAATTTCCAGCAGGTTAGTATTTTAAAAGAAATATGCTATTGTATGTCCAAAAGGTAATGTGAATCTTCCTGGTCATTATTTCTGGTAAAGAAATGGAATGGTGAAGCCCCAGGATTACTTAAAACTTCATCAGAATTCTTCATCAGGGAAAAAATGTCTACGTACTTCTAGCAATAGTAAAGTAGATGGGGGATTTTTGTTTTGCTTGTTCTTCTAACTACATTTGAAGCTGCATTTGAATATATGTTTTTCAAATTTCCTTGAGGGGAAAAAACCCCCAATATTTGGAACAGATGCAGATTTCAGTTACACTGCTGTAATCTTTGAAATCAATTAATTACTCCTCATTTAGTGTCTCCAAACATATACAATATATTTTTATTTTTGAAAATGCAAAAAGAAACTAAGGATTTGATCTCTTAATCATATTTCTGTGTTATATTCCAGTCAGTATAAACATATGGCCAAATAATACCTTATTTCTGTTAAAGAAAATGTGTCGCAGATAAATTTGAGCCTAACATAAGCCAGCTTAAGCTTCTACTGAATGCAGGAGAAATATTTTTTCGCTATGCAGATGCCTTGACACTGAAACTCCAGATTTATTATTTGCTATTGTCCAGCAACATACTTGCAAATTACAAATTCTCTCGCTAAACTGACACTTCCGCTTCTGGAATTAAGAATCCATTTTCTCACAGCTCAGTTCTCAACTAGTATAAATGTTTTTGCATAATGACAATTATATTCACTGATTCCTACTAATTTTCAGGAGGGATTTAGACTAAAACAAATAACATGATGAATCAATATGTTTTATTATTAAAATCACTTAATTTTAATAAGATTTGGGGTTGTTTTCTAATTTTTTTCAGTAACAGTAATATGGTTTTATGAAACTCATTGTGGAAAATGCACACTTTACTTTAGATATTTTGAACTTCAAGATAGTAATGTTATATTTTTCCACCCCACACTCTCTTTAAGTTGCCATTTTAATAATGGTAATAATCATCATACAAGAGTTCAGTTTCTCAGCTCTTTTTTCTAGCACTAACTGAAAGGTACTCTCATTATAATGGAGTACTTTACTGATGATTGTGAAGCTTAGTATTTTAAAATTAGTTTCTTTTTTTCATTCTCTCTAGTTAGTCTAGTCTACACAAAAAAAAATTACAAAAAACAATAACTCCACTTTGCCTGGAGGATGGTATGCAAAGGTCACAATGTGTCTGAATCTGAGGTAACAGCACACACTTTATAGAAGAGCCACCCTGTCATCTGCATCATCTTTCTGATGTAAAAGTAGCCAGGTTATTTGCATTTATCATTTCAGCCAGGTTGAAGTGCCGATTACATCCTAAGGTATGAAATTCTAAAGAATGCAAATAACATACCAAGAGAGAAACAGAAGTAGTGCCTGTAAGACATGAAGTAATAATTATGCCCTATTTAGCCCCTGTAAGATTTCAGCTGAAATACTGAGTCCAGCTTTGGCTACATTTCAAGAGATGAACTAGTGGAGAGAGCTCAGAGGAAAACAGTGAGAATTATCAGAGTTCTGGAAAACAAGACCTACATGAAAAGATTGAAGGAACAGCAATCACATCCTAAAGAAGAAAAACAGCAACAATCAGTTTGCAAATGAATAAAAGGTGCTGCACAAAGGATGATTAGTACTCTGTTCTCCAGATAAGTAATGATTATGATAAGTGACAGTCTTAAGTGTCAACAGAAGGATTTTGATATTAGGAAACAAGACTAGTGCTGGAATAAATATGTTTTATGAGGCCGTGGAGTGTTCATCATTGAAAGTCTACAGGGAATTACATAAATAAAGTTGATCTTACCTTTCCTAATCCATTGCAGTCCAAATATTCCACAAGGACTTAAAAGTCTTCAGCTGAGACTTCTACTTGTTTCAAATTTATTACTGATTTATTGGTCCTCTGATACTACACTTTGATTTCATCGTATTAACTGTAAGTTGCCTGAATATATTTTCTGGGTTGGCCCCAAGATGTGATCACAATCTTCTAGTATTCCACTGCTTCAGAAATTTAAGGGACATCTTTTCCTTTTAAGAAAATAATTCCTTTTCATTTTAAGTTCACCAGCTGCTTTCTATGCAGCATAAGCCAAGCTTTCTTGAAACCTGCGCTGGAAATGAAACCTCAAGATGACAGAGCAATAACTGTGGATGAAGAGTGTTCCATTTCCAACTTATTTCTGGGACTGGTCTCCATGGCAAGCAATATGAAGGACCAATGATATGCAGCACTGTTTAGCAAAAAAAATAATACGGAATTAAATAACAGAGAACAATCTTTCATTGTTTTATTTAGGGCACAACTGGATTAAAGCCTGAATGATTTCTACTTGGGGTTGTTGCCTTGAAAAAGAAAACTAATTTCTCCAAGAGAGAAAATTACTTTCTGTTTTGAACACTCAGATGAACCAATCTGTACCTCACTGTCAAATATAAAAAGTTGTAGATTTTGGACAGATGAAATAGCTATAAGAGTTCATTAAATGCTGCCACCTATGAAGCGTATTCAGTCTTTGATGCACATAAGCTACATCTTCTTACCAGTGCATCTCAGAACCTATCAGAGAGATCTAGCCTCTGTAAACTGCAATACATTTGAAGTGAAAATGGAGTTACTGTATCATGTAAAGTCTTTCAAAGTAGAGAAAAATCAACATTCTGATTGATAGAAAAATAGCTTTTCTGAGCTGATCAAATTTTTGGCTCCCTTTGGTTGCCGCCTTAATGACTGATTTGAGAACAAGGAACTACCCATCAGTCTTCGGGGGTGGCAACTCAGTTATCTAAGGCTATTTCTCAGCCATCCATAGCCTTTGCAGTTGACAACGTCTCATGAACATTTAGTCCAATAAAATGGCACTGCATTCTATCATTTGTGATAATTAATTAGAAATAAGTTAATTATGCTTACTGCTTAAAATGTTAATATGAACACAAAATAGGGGGATATACAGCAGTGCTGTGAAGAAGGCTGAGACAAAGAGACAAAATTATCTAGAAACCTCATGTTATGCTAATTATTCCTGGTGTACTCAGTTGCTGGAAATAATTATATGAATTGTCTTCAAGCTCTATGCTTAAACAGGTGTGTACTATTTACAGGCTACATTTAAAGGCTGGATGGATATTATGTATGCAGCTATTGACTCAAGAGATGTAAGTACCGCAAATATTTTAAACTGACTTTTTTCTTGAGGTCTGTCTATCAACAATTGTGTCTTTATATATCTTCTTAAATCAATTAATATCCAGATAATAGAATGAAGCAAAATTAAACTAACTTATATGAGATTCTCCTATAACAAATTGTAGAAAACTGAACACAAACTGCCAGATGCTGTCAGTATCAATGGAATGGACAAAATGCATTGACATAAGTGACAAGAGTGTTGTCCAAACACAAAATCTTAAGGGCATTTTGCCTCTTCTTCAGCTAGAATTTTCACATGAAATCTTAGGAATATTTCTTTTTTTTTTTTTTTCCTTAGGTATTACAGCAACCCAAATATGAAGACAATCTGTATATGTATTTGTATTTTGTCATCTTCATCATCTTTGGGTCTTTTTTCACCCTGAACCTGTTCATTGGTGTCATTATTGATAACTTCAATCAGCAGAAAAAGAAGATAAGTATTGTTTCATTTCTTTTCTGAAGATAATCTAAAATAATGCATTTTTGCAAGTGCCTGATATATAGAATGCACACACACAAGGTTTGTTCAGAATTGAAAAAGCTGAATTACATTCCGATATAAAATCATAAAAGATGTAGTATACATTAATGTCACAAGATTTAACATTCTAATAAATGGGGCAGACCCTTCTGGTTTCAATGTCCAGTTCAGTCTTCCTCAAGTCATCTGCTTTTCAATGCCTAAACGTCACAAAATCTCCTTACATGATCAAACCCCTGATTTAGGCCTCTATGTTAAAGGCCAACTATAATTTCTTGATTTTCCCTTTTTTTTTTTTTTCTCTTGATTTGTAGGGATTCCATCAGCACAAAAATAATAGCTACTTGGTTGTGAAACTAAAGCATTATTTCATCACACTGGTACAGACTACTGTTTTATTGATCTCTCAAGTAATCAAGTTCTGAATGATCTGAAAAGATACAGAGCAGTAGTGGTTTGTAACTATCTCAGGGCCTTTTTTTATTGTTTCATAGTACAGATGTAGATAATCTCACTAGTACAGATGGTCAGAGTATCAGATGCTCATCTTTAAAATTATTTTCTGTAAATAGACAAGGTAATGAAAACTAAAGGACAAAAGCAGCTATGAAGTACTAGTTTAATTTTACCTTACTGGTCTTCATCACTTTCATGGTAATGTTGCTAATGAGAGATGCTAAGTAACATTTTTGGAAACTGTACATGCTAAAGCCACAGAGGTATATAGTTAGGGAGCCTGTCTACTCTACAGTGCATGAAATCCCATTTCTTCAGGCTTCCCAAGCACTCATCCACAAAACAGCTGCATCCAGTCCTACATATTCATAAACATTCCTGGAACTAGATGTCTGCAAGTATCCTTTATCCATGAAAAATTTACTTCTAGATGTATGTGGAGTCTAATGGGTTTTCATTTAAGCTGCTTCTACAGGAAAGTTACTATGGGCAGTGGATTTTGGTTAGGTTGCCATGAAAGAGACATAAATAATGTTCTCTGCATCTTCACTGTCAGACTCCAAAGGTAATTGTACACAGAAGAGCTTCAATCTTTGGTTTCTCCAAAGTGACAATCCATCTTCTCAAACACCTTGAAGACTTTAAATCCCAGTCTTCATGTTGTGATTGCTAAACTGGAGATACGTAAAGCACTAACACATTCATGTGCTGAAAACCTGACTTTGGTTCCTTTGTTTCACTAAAATTGCAGTTCAGAAGTGACAATATTGAGCAGCCCAGGCTATTCAAGCTTGTCTCAGATGCTGCTTACCATACCTCTCCCTATAGAAGAAAAGAGGTATTCAAAATGACTTCTTGAAGTCTGAGAAAAATAACTGTAGAAAAATGTTGCATTACTTTTTTTGTGAAATGTAGTACTGGATGTCCAGACAAGTTTTGGACTAAATGCTTAAACTGCAAACAGCTGCATTTGATAGCTAAGAGCTTTTCCCAATTCAGTCTTCTTGATTTTCATGATGTAAGTAAGTAAATCACATTTCTCTTCAAGAGTTTTTTCAACACTGCATATAAATGTGATTATAACCAGTTTTGGTTTCATGTTTTTACTTTGGAGGTCAAGACATATTTATGACAGAAGAGCAGAAGAAGTACTACAATGCAATGAAAAAGCTGGGATCCAAAAAACCACAAAAACCTATACCAAGACCAGGGGTAAAACTATTTATACACATCAGACCAATAGCTATTTATGAACAGCTTGGGTTTTATTGATATACAGAGAGCAGAAATATGCCCATGTGAAAATAAGCATTAATTGGTCTATCAGTCAGCAAAAATGAAAAATGAAAACACTGTAAAAAGAAAATGTATTTTTCCCTTGCAACCAGTTTATGTATGAGTATACAAACCATAGAGGCTGACCTAAGCTGTTGTACTCACTTTAATTTGACTAGTCTACTTAAGATCACTAGTTATACTTTTATTGAGGTCTTGTAGGCCTTACTGCATGTATATTTCTGCTTTCTTCTAATGGGAAAAGAAAAACAATTGCAGTTTGCATTGGACATTTGTTTTGTTTTTTTATTTCCTCCTCAGAACAAATTCCAAGGCATGGTCTTTGATTTTGTGACACAACAAGTATTTGACATCAGCATCATGATTCTTATCTGTCTTAACATGGTTACCATGATGGTAGAAACTGATGACCAGAGTAAAGAAATGGAAAATATTTTATACTGGATAAACCTGGTGTTCATTGTCCTTTTCACTGGAGAATGTGTCCTGAAATTAATTTCACTTCGTCATTACTATTTCACTATAGGCTGGAACATTTTTGATTTTGTAGTCGTCATTCTCTCAATAGTAGGTAAGTTTCTATTAAACTAAAAAGAAGGCAAAATGAATATAAAGTGAACTTCTACTTGAATGCAGCTGTCTGGCTGGCTTTTGCCATTGCAAAGTTTTCTACTAAATCATAGAATCATAGAATAGTTAGTCATGCAACTTTTAGTTGTATTTAATAATTTACCCATTCCAAACACTGAACTTACAATTTTTCAACATATATTTCTCCTGCAAATATTAAGTTGAACTGGTATAACAGTAATTATGCAAGTGGAATCTACAGAATATATTTAACTGACACATTTAAGACAACCAGTCTTAAAACTATTTTTCTAACTTTCTACTCTGATATGGAGTAATGTATCTTGGGATTATTTCTTTCTGTTTTAGGTATGTTTTTAGCCGAGATGATTGAAAAGTATTTTGTGTCCCCAACGCTATTCAGAGTCATCCGACTTGCCAGAATCGGCCGAATCCTGCGTCTCATTAAAGGCGCTAAGGGAATCCGCACTCTGCTTTTTGCTTTGATGATGTCTCTTCCTGCTTT
>JANRGW010027997.1:0-14628 GCA_024733675.1 Psilopsiagon aymara
TTCATTAGGGACTGTAGTGAGAGGACAAGGAGTAATGGGTTTAAACTTAAACAGGGGAGGTTTAGGTTGGATATGAGGAAAAAATTCTTTACTGTAAGGGTAGTGAGGCACTGGAATGGGTTGCCCAGGGAAGCTGTGAATGCTCCATCGCTGGCGTTGTTCAAGGCCAGGTTGGACATAACCTTGGGTGATATGGTTTAGTGTGAGGTGCCCCTGCCCATGGCAGGGGGGGTTGGAACTAGATGATGTTAAGGTCCATTCCAACTCTAACTCTTCTATGATTCTATGATTCTATGATTTAGATTTCAGTTTCTTCTATCTTAGACCAATTCTTAGGTTCCTCCAACTGAGTCTTTCTGCATCATTAGTCGGTTATTTTTTTGACTGTAAGATTTTGCTCTCTTTCTGAGTTTTTTGTGGCCCACAACTTCCAGTTAAAAACTTTGTGGTTGTTATCCATATTTTTATCATGTGATAAACTGGAATACGGTGAGTGGCTCCAAAACCTTGAGTGAAGCCACCTATGAAATTGCAGTGGCTCTACAGAGCACGAGGCCCAGTAGAGCTAAGTACACTGCCTCACAGCAATAGGATGTTTGTCTATCCACCACAGAGGAGCCATAAACAAATCTCAGATGCCTCATCTTCACAAGGATTACTAGATTACTAGGGAACTGCCCAAATGATGAAGAGCGCAGCTACAGTTCTCACAACATGCTAGCCTTCTGACTTTTCAATCGTAGCTCCTTACTTTCACTTGGAGTGTTTCCTCTGACACTACTGGCAAAGCCTGCAGGTCCAAATCTCCTATAAGCTACAGGTAGAGCCTAGAATGGCCCTGTCAGGCACAGTGCTCCAGCTGGGTGCTCTGTACACATGAATGCTACTGTCATTATCAGACTGTTTAGAAAATTACTCAGTGCAGCTGCGCTTTCAATAGAAGGAGCAACTGAACCTTGCTTCTAGCTCTTTCAGAAATGCAGCTAAAAGCTTGATAGGGGCACCACATCTACTGTGTCAGAGAGACTCCGTGTCTCTCTCTGTGAATAGACACCTGCAAAGAAAGCAGCAATAGCAAACTAGCAGTTAGAAAGTGAGTGAGTTCTGGAAGAGAACAGAGTGTGAGAAGAATCTATTTCTTCCAAAGGAAGGATGGTCACACACAAATATTTCACTCAGAGGTTATCAGAGCTACATAGCTCTTATTTTCTCAGAATTCTCAAATTTAATGTTTTTCAGTCTGATAACCTCAGGGGCTGAACACACAGAGGACAGTGACAATTACTCTGCTGGCAGTGATTCTGGCATTGCAATTTATTTATCCAAAGAACCTATTATCTTTGTCAATTCTCCTGTTCTTTTTACCTACATGATCAGACCACTTTCAAGCGACTGATCTCTCCCCTGTCCCATTCCCAGTTTTTCTGTCCCAGGGCCTTATTATCAACCTGCCATGTTGGGAAAAAAGAAGAGTGGAGAGGGAGGTACAGGTATTCAGTTACACCTTACAGGATTGCTCTTTCAGAAAGAAGAGCAGGGTTTCTTTGCACTGAAAAAGAACCTCAAAGAAATTCCTTGAAACATTTATCAATGATCAGATGATTATAAAGAACATTTTCAAAGCTGCTTTGTCAGCAAGTGTAAGAAGAGGGCTGAGGTACTTGGTACTGGAAAAGAAGATAGAAAGGGGGAAAAAGCCAAGGCTAGTATTCCCTGAGGAGTGTTTGCTGGACTGCTGCACATACATGCTCAATAGTACTTTGAAAGTTAATCTGAAAAGTTGACGAAGCTCATGTATTTTCTGAGATTTCTGTTGGCTAGTGTCAGAAGTATTTGGCACTTCAGGAGACTTAATTTGATGCAAACATTTCTCTTGATTTTGCTTATTTACCACTGGCATAGATGGCAGAAGCCTAACTTCATTTCAGAAGGGCACTGGTTAAGTATTCCAGACCAATAAATGAGATGCTGTCTGTTCTGTCAAACATACTGGTTCACCTCTACAGGAAAAGCAAGCATAGATCCTACTGGAGTGCCCTTTCTTGATGATTGTGAATGCTTTTGCCAGAAATAAAGTAGTAGGTAGCTGATGTGTGCCCCCTGATTTGATCCTCTGAGAAAGGAACATATTTTATCCATCATACTCAAGATGCAAGAAAGATAATTCTCTGCCATCCTTGATGAGTGATTCTGGGACATGGAAAAGCATCTGAGACCTGGGTTGAATAGTAAGGTGAGGTCAACAAGATAGCACAGTGTACATGTGTGTACTGTTGCTATGGACTTTTCTGGAAGAATGAACTGCCCTATTGTGCCCTAGATGTTGTCTATCTTCAGAGTCACCTGAGGAGTAGTAGGAGAAGCTGATGATCAAAAAGGCTGAGTTTGGTCTCACTCATTCTGTTAATCTTGAGAATGTGTCCACTGGCCTTTCCTGTGTCACAGCCTGTGTTCTCTGTCTGACCAGGGATGGTGTTGTTGAATCAGAAGAGCCTAAGAAATCCCTCAAAGAGTGGGAGCACTGTGTGATGCCAAAGTGGCTGATGGTCTGCATTGTGGACACAGGTGCAAACTGGGATTCCTCTGCTGCAAATTGTGTCAGAAACCAAGTCACAGAGCAGTATAGATGCAATCATACTTCTTCCTATATCCTGAAGATACAGGTGTACAACCCTGGGTTGCACACCAGGTATTATGTGCAATAGCTGACACGTTTTGAACAACTGAAAAGTGTACCCATCTTATGAAAGTTTCTCAAGTGATGAGGATCTTATTCCTTTTCCAAATGTGAGCAAATCTCAAATCTGGCAATTTGGCCATTATCAATTACAAGAGTTTGTAAGGCAGGACAAACACTTAAGGTGATGCTAGTCAGTGATGGACAATACTATCGATAGGGATAACGTTGTTTAGCAGCTAAATGCAATTCGACTTTGACAGGTAGCCAGGTATAATGTCAATTATAATCGTTTCAAAATGTCAAACATAAGTAAAGAAAACCAAGCAGAACAGTTATCATTCTTAAATGCTGCATGACATTTTAAGGAGAGACACTGCCTTTTTAAATTTCAGCAATGTTAAAGTACTGAACAGCTGCTCAGTCACAAAGTGTGCTAGTTTCTGAATATTCTTTATGGTTTTAAACAGTGGAGGTGTTTACCTGCATAGCTGGAGCATACCATAAAACATATTCTTCCAGTTAGTTGCTAAATGCATTATTTTGGAAGCACAATCTGAAAGGGCACACTAGAAGCAATCACCATCTGTATTTTCCTTTTACTTACACAAAACAAAAATCGTGGGAATGTACCTGGATGAACACGGACATGTGAGCAATCCAGACAGTTATCCAGACAGCTACTTGACAATCATGGAGTAGTGAACCAAAGGCTTTGCGGACTTGCCTGGAGGTTACTAAAGGACGCGTATGTGCAGAAGGTCTGAGCAAGTTGGCACAGGAAGTTGCTGAGGAAGATGTACAAGAAGGAACTGATAACTGTAACCTTGAAACATAACTGCAAACTTGAAACAAGCTTGGAAAATATGTCATAATGGTTAACCAATCATTAAATTGTTACTAACATGTAGCTAAGGGATATTAACCAATCAGATACTACCAAATATTCGAGCTTCTCAAAAATTGTCTTTATAAAGTATACTCATGCTGCAATAAATTGTCAACACTCCGATTACATTAATCGTTGCGTGTTGCCCGAGCTCCTGCCACAAAAAATCCTTTCCATGTTGCAATTAAAATCATTCATTTTACATGGTAGTAGCGGATCCTCCTTGCACTTGCCTTTTAGTTTTCTCCTCTGCAAGCTATTACATTTCTTAGAACAGAATCTACCGAAAAGCAAAATACTAATTCACTTTATATGAAGATGCTGTTTGTGAAAGTGATGCGAAAGTAACCTGCTTCCCATTTGCAAGCACTTTGATACAAAGCGAACACAACACATAGCTGATAATTCATCCAAAGATACAGACTCAGTGGGCAATAGCTGTTGCTAAGACTGTGCTGTGCTCTGCAGAAGACTGCCTCTTCCTGTAGCAAGTTCACGAAAGTGAGTGAGATTATTATCTGTAGGGGTTTTTATTTAGCAATGAAATGGGTCCTTAGCTTGTTGTGACATGTCAGCTGATAGCTCAAAGAGAGTGTAATGAAATGAACAATTTCCTTCCTATTAACATAAATGTTTTGTTTCTGAGGAGCATATAATGACCAAAGTGCATTACCACACAAGGAAGATATTCTGATGAGATCTAGGACTTTTAAAGGTCTAAAAAGAAGGCAGGTGCCTAAATTGATACTTGCACTGAAGTTCAGTATCTTAGTCAAGAAGTGTTATCTGAAAATTGTAGTTTTACATGCCTTTCTTTTTATTGTTTTAAAGTTTCCAAGCACCCCTTTCTTGTCAGCAGCAAGCAGCTCAGTGCTTATCTCGTACCTATTTCTGCTCCTGATCTCTCATCCAGCTGCTTCTTTTGAAAGTTTCATTGCAGCAGGCGAGCTGTTTAAGCTACTGTTTTCTGGTTTAAGTCTGAGTCTAAAGCTTTCACATGCTGTTAGATTCAGTATTTCTATAGATGTGGAAGTTCCAGGTCATGTTACCTTTTGTTGTCTTAAAGGATTAAGCACACGTTCAATGCTTCCCTGAGGAAAACAGTACTCATCAATTGGCTATCCTAAGCATGCAGTTCTCATGTGTGGGGTTTTGTTTTGGTTTGTTTTGTTTTTTGTTTTTTTTTTTTTTTTAAGTTTGGGCTCGTCACAGAAAGGAATTCAAAACTTGTGGATTCAGACAAAAGGATGAGAATACCTCTTCATGTAGCCTTCAGCTTAGTGTATATAACTCTTATGAAAGTAAGGAATTTTACTGAAGGACCAAGTATATGCTTCACTCAGTTCCAGGGTCTTTCTCCATCTACTAGGTTACCTGCAAGGGAGTCCTGCTAGTTTTCATGTTGTTTCTCATGTAATGAATTTGTCTAAGTTTATCAGAACGGGAGAGCTCCAGTGTGAAAGTATTTTGCATTCACATTTACCTATAGATGTGACTAAGGCAATACCTTCAAGGACATAACAGAGTTTAGTCCTTCAAGAAGAAAGGGAAATAAATTGCACCAAGTCAGTCAGAGAAAACTGCTTTGGAAAGTAAGCAAAACAATTGTGCCACACCAAGGATGGTAACTTATTTTGGACTCATTCCTTTGCAACAACATCCAGTATTGCATCAGCAACAGAATGTTAATGAATTTATACATATTTTTTAAGCTGTGGTGTGATGGAAGTTGGGTGAATTTGGGGGGAACTGAGGAAATTTACACAACCGGTAGAGGTAAGATGGCTAGATCAGGAATATTTTTGTGGGCAGTGAATCTGTTAGCTGTATTGTTCTGTAACCACTTCGAGCTCATTCGGTGGACAGCCTCATTGAGGATATCATACCTGTGTAGTGGGATTAGAGCACAAAAATATTTTCCTGCAGCCATGAGCACATCATCTAAACCCACAGAGAAATGGATTTAAGGCACACCTGAGTTCTCAGTACTTCTTTGTTGCTTAACAGCATGTTGCCCTCCTGCTTTCTTATTATTTTAGATCCTTTTTCTGATTAACTCTCCACATGCTCCCTCCAAGTGGAGAGAACACTTACACTAGATTCTATTACTGCACTGAGGTCCAAATATCCTTTCATTATGTCTTTTACTTTATATGTTATAGTACTCTAAAGCAAAATAGCTTTACGGTGTACAGGGTTTTTTTTGTCCAGTTTCCTATGAAGTAACTAAGATGTTGAAGAGTGTGAATAATATTGCTCTCATTAATCTACACATATTGACAACAGAACTTACTTTCCACACTGCAAAAGAATCCCACTCCTAAAATATGTGTGAAACCACGAAAAGAAAATCAACCCATTAATATCTATTAGGATTAATTGAAGTAGGCAGCAAGTAAGTAAACAAAGCATTTCTCTGCACAATGTCTTAAAAAGTGAAGAGAAACCCCTTACAAAGAATGGAAAACTCCTTGTTAAGAATTTTCACTGACTCCCTCTTTGGCCTGTATGGAAAGAAAATAGCATAAAATCTAAACTTCGAGGGTCCCCATAGATCATTTTACACATTACTCTTTAGAAAATTTAAACTCAAGACTGTAATTAAGTTGATGTCTTCCTTTCATCTAACATGAATTCTAACATAAATTCCCATTATTCTAATCAGAATGGTAGATCTGACAAACATTTCCATGCCAATTACCTAAGTACTTGATATCAAAATATAATGGGTTTTTTTTCTGCACTGTTGTTATTTTTTTCATTGAACTGTTACAATACCTTGGGTATCCACTTAGGAAAACAAAAATGCACCCATGCATGCAAAAAATGTGTCTTTTCGATATAACAGTTCTTAAGATGCATATTTGGCATTTAAAGGCCAACTTGACATCAAGCACTACAGTGCAAACCCTCTGTGGCGTACAACCTCTCCAGGTATGATTCATCAGTAGATGAAGTGAAAATTTTTACAGTTTTGGGGTTTTATCTTAATTGCAGATGGCAAGGAGCTGAAGAAGTTAATATATTTCATAATCCTAATGGTCTCTCCTAACCCAATAATCTACCCCGCCTAGCATTTACATAGCATAACGGCAGATTTTATCTAGCAATCCTTACATCAAGCTTCACTACTTTTGGATGAACGTAGTTCAGAAGCTTTTTCTTCCTGCACATGCGTCTTTGGTTTTGGGTTTAGTCCTCTTGTATAAATAAGCTCATTGATATTATCTTGGCTTCTAGTGGACATTTGTCTGTACTACAAAACTTGGCATTGTAACATAGGATTGGCAGCCTTATGAAGAGAAGCCCAGAGCAGAAACTGCAGGATTGCTGGAAGGTCAGGACATGAACTGGCTGAGTTGTGCTAAAGAGCATGTTTATATAACTTGGTGTGGAAATTATTTAGTTTTCACAGATATTTTAAAAAGAAGAAAAAACACTGGATATTCATGAATTTACAGGAAATATTCACTAATCTCATGCTTTGAGATTTAGCTTGTTTGCAAAATTCTGGTTGAATAAAGGGGTTTTACTCATTAAAGCCCAGAAACAGACTTTGAACAAATATGTAAGGGCTTTTTTGTTCCCTCTATGTAAACTCAAGGTGAATGGGACATGTTTCCAACCTGAAATCATATTGTGTGGAATAGTACTATAAAATCAAGGCCTTTTTCAATAATTATTTTATCAAAAGAAGAGTAACAGGAAAAAGAATTATAAAAGGAAGAACAGGATAGTGGGAAAGCTAGCTTACAGCTTTTTGTTGCTACATAGACTGCTTCTGGAAACTAAAGTAGATTATTTTTTAAGCTATCACAGTGCCTTATTCGGTACACTTCAGGAATTAATCTGGGCACAGGTAATATAGGGGACCATGAAGAACAGAAAAAAAAGGTAATTAAATTGAAGAACCTGTTGCTATGAGATGCTGTGAAGGGCTATTAACCCAAAAAGACGGTAGAGAAAACAATGATAGAAAAGCATAGTAGGGATACTAAATACCATGGTCTGGGTGCAAACTCCAACTCAGGAAGTTCTTAAACATGTGTTTTCATGATGGTCCAGCAAGAATAATGGAGAATAGTTTTACTTTCACTTTCTGATAAGTTTTCCCTAATTATTTGCTCCTGACCACTCTATGAGAAAGGATACTAGGCTATGTGGATCTTTGATGTGACCTAATATGATAGTTCTGATGCTCCCTGCAGCTTTTTACCCTCAAATCAGGGAGATTCCCAGTTAAGCAAGTTTTGAGTTCTTGTTTGTTTGTGTCTGTGTCTGTAGATATCTTTCAATTCACACATGCCACAATGTATTCATATATTCAAGGCATATACTCTGCTTATTTTGAGATGGTGGGAAAATCCTACTTCACGAAAAAAAGAATGATTAACAAGGAAAAAGGTTAATAACTTGGGGTGTATTTTCAATGTATTTTATTATATTCTGGCTTTATTTATCCCCAGCTCTGGTTTCTAACTTGCAAGAAGAAAAGTAGTTTAAAGTTTCTAAGTATAAGAAAGTGTCTTAATAGGAATCACTGCTTTTGAATCAATCTGTCCAAATAAGGGGAAGGTCTTTGCTAAATGAAACACGATTCCGTAGGTTATTCCTCAGAAGAACTTGGAAGAATGGAATAACCAATATGTTGGTGGTGAGACAGAAGATGCAATACTTAGAAAATCCTGGGTATTGCTTCAGTCCTTGTTACAACTTGTAATTTAAACTTTAATTTACAGTTACATAATCTCTCATACGTGCTGCACCAGACTCAGCTTTTTTTTTTTTTTTTTTTCATACCTGTTACAGTTTCTCCTTATGCATTTAGAGATGCAACTTAAAATTTCAACCCTCTGTTGAGGACAAAAATTAAGCTGTAATTCTAAGTAGTGTCTGTACTGACATTTGGAAAATACTTTTAAACCACTCATTTTCAAATTTCTTTGTGATTTGTGAAAACTGAAAAGAGAAAATTCACTTTTCAAATCTTGATCATAGAAAAAAATAATTATGAAATATTATAAAAAATGACATGTAGGAAACACGAAAAAAAGATAAGTTAGAGCTATACCAGACACTATATGAGAAGCAAAGCCTTAAAAGCAGGTCTATTCTTCACAGCATTCTGCATTTGTCCATTTACTGAGGAGTGTGAGATTGTTTCTGTGCAGCTGAATTTCACAAAAATCTTTTTCCAAGGCTGGAATTTTTTACCTTTTTCTACAGCCTTAAAGTAGCCTTGCATAAATGATCCTAGCAGGCACTTCTCACCTAATCAACCTCCTAGCACTACAGCAGCAATGGCAACTAATGGCACATTGGTCTACCCTGGTTTTGCCTGACAAATACACTAATCTTCCAGGGACTGAAAATAGCTTTTGTTCACCCAAAATCTGTTTCATAATAGAGATAAGTAAGAAAAATGTACCAGTCATAAGAAGTGAGATTCATGGATCCCCAGCCTTTTTGCAACTCTTTTGTTTGAGTCGGAGCAAGCTTTTTGTTTATTCTCAGGCACAGATACTTTACATAAGAAAAAGAAAAAGTTGTGCGTTGTGCTTTTGAAGTAGATAAAAAAGAAATAGAGTTGTGGGGCATCTGAAATGTCAGTAGATGAAATCATTCTGTTTATTGTGCAGATGGAGAAGCATAGTTTTGACTATTTGACCTTTTGGATTCTGGATCTAAGAGTTTGATAAACAGTCATCATAAGGAGAAAGTGCCTCTGAGAACAGCACATGGTGAAAACCACTGGTGAGACACAATATATTTATTTAATTGTCATGGCTTATATCGGATATCTGGGCTGGAACCCATGTCTTGAAAAAATGCCAAAAGGAGAGAAGTATATTAATTTAAAATATTTATATATGCCAGGGGTTCACTGCAGGCATGAGATTCTTCTGTGGGAGTGGGAAGGCAAATTGTAAATTACGTATTCTAACCCTGTTGCTCTGAAAAATTGCAACCTCTTGTTAGATCTCTGGCTTTGGAATGGCACAACAATGCAGACAAGGCCTTCTTTGAGGACAACAGTGTGTCATGTTGTGTAATGTCACAGGAAGGTTTCCTCTTAGGCAAATTTGTATAAACTGTGACTACTGGGAATGTAGAAATAAAATACAAAATTGTTTAATTTGAGGAATTTTTGTCCTTTTGTGTGATTTAGAAGTGCAACTATTTTTTATTCGGAAGTTTTGCCTAAGTGTTGTAATAGTTTGAAACAAAAATAATTTCCTGAGAACACACATTCATTTCCAAATAGTAACACATCTAATTTTAAGTGAAAATAATTCCCATTTTGGGTCAAAAATATCTTGGCAAATGAAAATTTGCAAATTCACTTAATCTTTAATAAAACTCAGAAAGTTTGCAACTCATAGAACATCACACACACATTTTGAGAGAAATTTCATGAAGGAAATATTGTACAGCTTTATGCATTGCTTCATATAGAAGACATCTGAAAAACAGACATTGAATAGAGCCTGTCTGGTGCACTGTAAGAAATAGCCTATGGCTGGTGGTTTGTTTTATACTTTCAAAAATCCAGCAAGGGGAGTGATATTTGAGTTGATTATTTACAAAGACTCATTAAAAATGCTGAACATGTGAGGTTTGTGTGCATACTTGTGATTGACAATAGATCTATATTCGCAACTGCTGTTATTTCCTCCCCAGTCACCTGAAAATTATTCTATGTTAAAATGAATATTTCATATATCGTATTATTACAAGGTTTTGAGTCCAACTCTTTTGTTTTTCAACATTATTTCTCTATGTACCATGTAAAGAACCATGTGACTCACACATTACAGTTAACATTATGAAATGCTGCATTATAAGTATTAATGTTTGGTTCTCATGGTTTAATTGTATGTGTAGTAGAAGTCCTTTTTTTTACTTTGTGGAGACTGCAGTGATGAAGCAAGAGATTTTATGTTACTTATGGAATGCTTTTTGCATCTTTTAAACAATGGTGGTATGAATTACTGGAAGAGTTGTCATTTCCAGTTGTAATTGATTTGCATGGCTGCCATGGTATAATATCTAAAAACATGACAGCAGGAAAATATGGGAACAGGCAAGTCACCACTGTGCTTAATCTGGGATTGTTCCTTCATCATATTTTAAAGTTTAAGTTGCACTTGTCAGCTGGGATCATGGACTGTCTGAACCATTAGCTACCTCTAACCCTTTCTCTTTCTAGAGGCTGATAGCATTGGTGTGGTGCAAAGAATTTACTGGAAGACATTCTTGCCCTTCAGTGTTATCAAGATTGCAGGAAACCCTCACTTAGTTATTCTCTTTGAGGATTAAAGAAAAGAGTAGTTTCAGTGCTTTTTAAATACCTTACAAGAGAAGTGGGAATGGAACACCAGCAATGTCGCTGCTGCTCACATGTCAGTTACTCCATGCAGTTTCCTGTCTTGCTCCCAAAATCATCCTATTTCCCACACATTCTTAAATACCCAGGCTGATCCTGCGCTTTTTAATACTGATCCAGGTTTTCCTAAAAATGCAGTCCTGATCTATTTGACTCCCTGCTGTATTAAATACCACTATGGCATGTTAGCAAGACAGTAACATCGATCTATTTAGGGACAAAGGATCACTAGCTGGTTCCATTTGTGGGAGTGCATGACTAACAATAGCATTGGAACAGCAAGCTGTCCAAGCAAGGCAGATTAAAGAAGAGATAAACTATTTATACACATCTTCTGTGGCTGTATCGTTTCATACCAGGGAGATCAGAGCACTTCCTAGCCAGAACTCAAGCACTCCCAGTAATTTGGCAGATGAATGTGGAGGAAAAGGAGACAGATGAGTATTGCGAAACATTGTGTTTCACTTGTTTTATTTAATATGAAAATTCTCTGAAGAAACAATAAGAAGAACAACTAAAATAGGGTGATCTATGAAGTTTATGAGTTATTTATGCCTTTAACTAATGTTTTAGACAGATTCCATGTCCTGTAGTGATAGACTTATTGAAAATAAACACAAAGGTAACACAGTTTTAGCCAAGCACATATTCATTGCCAGGCAACATTGATTTTCATTCCTTCACATCTGCCTGTTTGTTTGAGTACCTGCACCACAGCTGAAATCTTCATAGCTCGCTGCTTGGTGACAGTTCAGCCACCTTTCCACTAACCACAGAATTCACTGCCAGCACCCCCAGCAGCCACCAGCCTTGGGCATGGGGAGAAGTGTGTGTTGTGGGCCCTGGGTAACCCTGCCACACTGCAGCTTGGGCTTGATGCTGGCCTGCAATTGATGTGTGCCCCAATTTCGCAGCAGTCATGTGGCCACTCTGAGCACATACAGAGGACATGGGCTGCCCAGGGAAGTTGTGAATGCTCCTTTGGTGGCAGTGTTGAACACTGGATTGAACAGAGCTTTGGGTGGCATGGTTTAGTGTGAGGTGTCCCTGCTGCCCATGGCAGGGGTGTTGGAACTAGATGATCTTAAGGTCCTTTCCAATCCTAACTATTCTATGATTCTATGACATGCCTCACGGGTCAGACAGCCCTTCTGGAGGCAGATGGGAAAGAAAGAGCAAGAGGGTAAATTTATGTAGGCTTAGGATAACTTGTTGCTATCCTCTCCAGCAGTTAATCCTTATGGGTTGTATGATACAAGCCACTAATGTCTGCTTTTCATCTGTGGGACACAAAAGTTTTAATGTCTTCTAAAGTCACAGGGCTGCCTTAAGAAGCAGAATAGGACAGTGCAAATGGGGGCAGTTGGAGATTTGTAGGTGCTTGGAGATGTCTTTCTAAGGTTTTTCCACTGTCAGCCTCTTCACATCCTAGCTGAAACCTGAGTACTCACCTCTGGGAGGAGAACAGGGAGGAGATGTGGAGGGAATCAGAGCTGGCTGAGAGATGACGAGGGCAGGAGGAAATGGCAATGGATGGTGGGCAGATTTCCTAGCAACGGGAGGCTGCCCTTCCAAAACATTGTGCACAATAAGAGGAAATGAAAAGAAAATCCAAGAGCTATGCATAACCTCCTTGCTAATTCATGCGTACTTTGCTTTTTTCTTGCTCTATGTCTGCTTATAAACAGAAAGAAATGCAGGATATAAACTAATTTTTATGTAGTAATCCAACATGGCTTTTTCTCTTCTGAGTCTGATAGTTTTATGTAGAAAAATAACAAATGAGTTGAGTTGATGAAGATATCCTTACTAGAAAAAAAGTAAAAAGCTAGAAACTCAGAGATGAAGTGCAAAATATCTGTCAGTGCAGGAGTCAGTGAAGGGAGAAAAAATTCTAATAAGAAGTTTCTGTTTGTTATGAAAGCAAGAAAGAAACATATTTGAAAATATTTTATTCTGTTTATTTCAATGTATAAGAAGGAAATAAAAAGTTAAGTAGACTGCATAAAAATTGAGTACTAAATAATAAAAATGAAAGCAAATTTTAAATTACTGTTGACTCATTAAGCAAAGATTTGTGTTGTGCTCAAGGGCAGTCAATACTGCAATACTAAAATTCCTACATTTTACAAATTCATCTCTTATACGTGTCCCCACAAATAATTAAATCTGGGCTGTATAGCAGTTTTACAGGTTCAACTAATCAAAAGATTTGGACCAGAAGCAGGTTCCAGAGTTGAGGACATCAAATGGAATTTCCTCTTCTGGCATCCTCCAACAGCACTGTAGAATCACAGAAAAAAAGAAACAGTCTTGCACATAAACAGATTTCATAATTACTTTGTGAAATTTAATATCAGAACTCTAAATTGCAACTAGAAACTTGAGTGGCATCCAGTACAGAGCAGGTAAATTTCTTAAATAGATATGGTAGGAAATACAGCCTGCAGCTTCCAATTGACAGGAAAAGGTAGCTAAATGTGTAAACCACATTACAACAAGCTAGATACATGATGACCAAGGCATGGGTAGTTTAATTCCCAAAGAATGAGGTGCAGTCATCTCACACAACACAAATAAACAAGCTTCTGTCTGAAAGAGTTATAGTAGTTGAACATCTAGGAACAATTAGGGGTTTAACAAACCTTAAAGTTATCTGAGTCTTAGTACAAAAGTGTACCTATGGAATCCAAGAAATACTACAAAAACTGTCACAATCCTCTCTACCCCCCTTCAGTTTTGGTTGTGTTTTCTTTTTGTTGCTGCTTGATTGGTTGTTTTTTGTTGTGGGTTTTTTGTTTGGCTTTTTTTTTTTTTTTTTTGTGGTTGATTGTTTTGTTGTTTGGGTTTAGTTTGTTTGGGGATTTTTTGCCTTTTTTTGTAATGTGTGTGTGGTATGGGTTTTGTTTGAAATTTTTCTTTTTTTTTTTTAATGAAACATTACAAAGAAAATCAGAAAAAAGCTTCCTAAAGACCGAGTGGAAATTCCTGGCTTCCCTTTCCTTCCCTGTCTCCTCCCTGTTACAAACAAATGGGCAACCTTTTCAGTAATCTCCTTTCCTGTTTGAGCTATGTTACTTCTCTGACTCATCTCTTTTTCTCTTTCCCTTGTCCATATCTTTGCTATTTTTCAAGGTAAGAATTTTGATCCTACCAGAGGACTGTGTTGTGCTCAGTCCTAAATTGCGCTCAGTCCTAAAGGCAGATATGACATCCTTGTCTCGAAGGTAGAGAGAGACATTAATTTCATAGGCGGACCACTAGGTGAATAAACAGCTGGCTGGATGGCCGCACACAAAGAGTTGTACTCAATGGCTCAATGTCCAGCTGGAAACCAGTAATGAGTGGTGTCCCTCAGGGATCGGTGTTGGCACAGATCTTGTTCAACATCTTTGTTGGTGGCATAGACAATGGGATTGAGTGCGCCCTCAGCAAGTTTGCTGATGACACCAAGCTGGGTGGTTTGGTTGATATGTTGAAGGGAAGGGATGCCGCCCAGAGGGACCTTAACACACTTGTGAGGTGGGCTGATGCCAACCTGATGAAGTTTAGCCATGACAAGTGCAAGGTCCTACAGCTGGGTCGGAGCAATCCCAGGCACAGCTACAGGCTGGGCAGAGAAGAGATTGAGAGCAGCCCCTGTGGAGAAGGACTTGGGGGTGTTGGTTGATGAGA